>CM067368.1:57217309-57273497 GCA_034401795.1 Chaetoderma sp. LZ-2023a
AATTGGGATTCTGGGAATTCAAGATTCAAAGTATGTAAATCGATCCCTATGCGTGTAACACATGTGCGGAGCTTAGCTACAGATGGGCAGGGCATAGCTAAAAGTGGCTCCATCCATAGTTTCAAGGTTATTTATGTAGCAAAGACAGCAGTCTCAGAGGTGCCAAACTCAGCATATGAAGCTCCTGTAGTATGTGGCTAACCTGTCCAGTACGGACCCATCTCTGTCCCTGTTTCTTACTTCATTCTAGCTCCAAAAAACCCACAAATACTACACATACAGCGATGGTCTATGGTGAACTCGGCACGTATCGTCTACGCATATCGACGGACAAAAGAATGGTACTATTTTGGGCAAAATTAATAACAGGCATGGAATCCAAAATTGCATATAAACTGTATAGATTACTACAAAATCTTTTATCAAATAACACATTTCAGTGGCCATGGATGCTGCGTATTAAAAAAGTGTTAGATAATACCGGCCTGTCGATAATATGGACAAATGAAGACCCATGCCATACAGACTGGCTAAAATCAGTATTAAATCAACAGCTCTCTGATCAGTATATGCAAGAGTGGCACAGGGAAATCTCCAATAGCAGATTATGCATCACATATAGGATTTACAAAGATGATTTAAAACTCGGAAAATATCTAATCTCTATCCCAGAAAAACTGTCAAAAATACTGTGTAGATTTCGAACCAGCAACCACCGACTACCGATAGAAGAGGGGAGGTATCCAGGTATCGTTCCCAGACATGCACGTTTTTGCAATCTATGTGATCTAAATGTACTAGGCGACGAATTCCACTATTTATTTGAATGTCCTGAAATAAATGTAGGGAGAAGAATGTATCTTTCTAAATATTATACACTTCGCCCAAACACACATAAAATGTATCAACTTTTCAATACAAAAAAACCGCAAAACAATAGTAGCTCTCTGTAAATATATTGACATCATTATGAATAAGTTTAAAAAGAAGAAATGACAGATTATGTAATTACCGGAGCGTAAAGCTTGCCATACCTATTGCTCCACAAATGTATGCACGTCTCTGCGAGTGGCTGTGGCGGTAGTAGTAGTAGTAGTAGTAGTAGTAGTAGTAGTAGTAGTAGTAGTAGTAGTAGTAGTAGTAGTAGTAGTAGTAGTAGTAGTAGTAGTAGTAACTATACAGTATTCATTCTACCCGCCGTCATCATCATCATCATCATCATCCTCATCATCATCATCATCATCATCATCATCATCATCATCAGTTTACGACCACCACTATCATAAAATGTATTTATATCATTGAAAAACAGAAACACCTATACGATTTAATTATGTATATAACATATGTAACCGCTATTATATGTATATTTCATGTATATATGTTTCGTACACTTCTGAAGAAATTACCGAATAAAATTGAATTAAAAAATTGAATCAAACATCACGCATAATAACGCCGTTTACTGGGCCGGCACTGGACCAATACAGAGCAAATACGTCCCGATATTGACCCGGTACCAGCCGAGTATTCTGCGTTTCAGGGGCACTTTCGCAAACAATAATATAAACAAAACTACGCTTGTGTCCAGTTGAAATCGAAGCTAAGTTGTTGGGTCACCCACTCAGCCACGCTCAGTGCAACTCAGAGGCAATGTGTATACTAATGTTACTCCTCTGTAGAAGAACCAAAGTGTGTAGATTGTCATTGATAAATTAATAGTCGCACTGTGTATAGTAATAGGCTGAGGAACACAAATAAAGCAAGGTAACTAATAACGGTCCGCTTAAAGCTGGATGGCCATCTCAATGTTATAATTGTCACCATATACATGTAAATTATACGCTTTCAACCTACATTGGTCTTCGCGAATGTCCATTTGCAGGTCAAGAGAAGAATATTTTTTTGAAAATTTGCCATTGGAATGACTGGCTCGTTAACCGAGCCAGCCATTCCAGTGGTAGCTTTTTCAAAAATGGTCTTCTCTTGGCCTGCAAATGGGCATTCAATTATAAAATGGTTTGATTTTCTGGACGAGCTTTACTCACCAATATATTTTGCGCGGTTTTTGGATAGATTTGAACTTTGAAACCTGAATTCTCAGAATCTAAATTTCATTACAGGTAAGCTGGTGAATATTTTGAAACTAATTTGATTGCAACAGCTCCCTGTCAAATTAAGTTAAAATATTGAACAGAATTAAATTGCAAATACAATTCGTATACTTTCCGATCATGAGCGTATTTTTTATGTTCGTGACGGAGTTATGTCATTCCAAATTATGGCGTCAGCTAACAAGTGACGTAGTTGATTATGGCGTCATATACTTGAGTGACAGATTAGATATATGCCTTAGCCCTTTAATGATCAAAATTAGTGAGGAAATCAAAATACTTCCTTATTGAATGTTCATTTGCAGATCAAGAGAAGATTATGTTCGAAAGTTTACCACTGGAATGTCTGGCTCTGTATGTTTTTAAAGCATAGTCTCCTCTTGTCCTGCAAATGAACATTCCTTAAAGTCTGTATGCAAACACAATTTTAATAGCCATTTATACAATATATTTGAAACACAATCAAAATCCGCCCCGCAGATATAAATTGTGCGAGCACAAAGTAAGAAATAAACAAGAAATTCAAGTTTGAAAACGCGCAAAACGGGAATTTTGATTTCAACTTTTTCAATTTTGGCAATCGATAAGCCAACTCCCTATACGTCACTCCAGTGACGGCTAACAGACCCCTGCATAGGAAGCAATAATAAGCGAGGCAGATATCGAAAGTGGCTTCGCCGAAATTAGTACACGCTATGTTTGTAATTGGTTCTAGTACAGTTTTTCCTGCTAAATACGCTCGTACGTATTTCTTTTTTATTCAACACTGATTTCTTCTAAATTGGTTATCAAAGAGATACCTGAAAATCCTGCAAATTTGGCTAATTGAAATTGTGGTGAAAAGGTGATAAATGTCATCTTATATGAATGTATGAGCATGACAACATGGATGCGATTAGTCAGAATCGTTATACTAGAGCACCACCGCGATCAGACTGGCAGCCACACAGACACGAAATGGGAAGACCGCCCTTTCCTCCGTCTGTGGCAGTAACTGCAGCGTCTAACCAAATCGGCAGGCACACACGCTCTACGCTGCCGCCATACGTCAACTGGGCTGAACAGTCATCCACTATTGAAACACACATTGGTGCAGTCGGTGCAGTTAGTATGTGTATTGATCGTAACACGATAAATGATCCTAAACATGGAGTAGCTGGAACGGCGCCTTCGCTAAGTCAAGACTATTTTCAGCATACTCGTTCTCAAAATAATACGCAGTCATCCGTAAATGAGACACAACACCCATACCGAGGTGATATTTCAGATGGTGTCACAGTATCGCATGGGTACCAATATTGAAGGGCTATCAATGTGCCTGATGCCAAATACTGCAGTAAACATGCCACGCACACATGCACGACCAGACAACCCGTTACCGGATGCACCACTTTGCTCAGAGTCAGTACAGTCAGCTATAGCCTCAGCACTTACCGCTTTGAACAATGCGGCATATGGCGCTAATGAGTTAGCTACTTCCAGTCCAAGTCAGACGTGTGTGGCAAGTGGTGAGACACCATTACCGGACATTAATGTACCGAGTCATACAGTCAGTGGCATCGTCTTACTACTACAAGACAACCGAACAGTGATAAATGCTAGTAACGTGTTTCCAATAGACAAAGGTAATCCAGCCAATGTGGAAAACTATGTTGACCATCCCATAATCACGAGCGTAGGCAATATACCATGTAATGTAGACACTAGTCAAGCACCTCGGGATAACACGCACACACCAAATGATCAAATTGAATCGTAATTAAGCTCAAATAATCACTAGGAAGGGGTGGGGAAAGTGCTGAAATTAGTATTGTGGAATGCTAATGGCTTTGTAACGAAATGCCAAAATAAAATTAATTCTCATGTCTTTGATAAAATAATTGCAGAATGTGATATGATATTATTAACCGAAACTTGGTGCTCAAAATTATCAAATATTTCAATAGATGGTTATACATATATATCACTAAATATGCAAAGACACAAACGGGGAAAGCGTGACTCTGGTGGGAGGGGGGGGGGCGTGGCCGGGGGGGGGGGGGGGTCTAATTTAATTTAAGGACCAAGCAGCAGCTGGTGTCTCTAGAAAGTAAAGAATCCGATGACACTATATGGATAAAAATTTATAAATTATTCTTTGGTTTAGATGAAAATTTATATATAGCTCTGTGTTATGTACTTCCTATTGGTTCGTCGAGAACAGCTCATGTAGATATGGATGTGTTCGAAAGACTGTCATTGTATGTAAATAAGAAACTTCTTGAGGATAGAAATTGTACATTTTTAATTTTTGGCGACTTAAATGACAGAACCAAATCTCTACCGGACTTTATCGAAGATGACAATGTAAAATATATTCCAGTAGATGATAGTTATGATGAGGAGTGTATGATAGGAAGATGTTCTAAAGAAGTTAAATGAAAATAGGCATAATTTGTTCAATTTCAGTAAACTACAGGTATTAGGATCGTCAATGGCAGAGTGGGTATGGATCGAGGCATAGGGGAAATTAAATGTATTACTGCACGTTGTCTTAGCTTACTAGATTAATTTCTTTGTTCTGCAAATAAACTTAGACTATTAACCAATTTTGAAATAGAAGACCCAAATGAGTTGCCTGATCATAAAGTACTAAGATGTGATATAGTATTGAATACACGAGCAGAGGCGAGGACAACTACAATAGAACATGCAGTTACCACTACACATAAGTGTATCTGCGATGAAAACTGATAAATGAGTACAGGACTAATTTGTTAAAACCTGATTCTTTAAAATTTCTAAACACAATGGATGGTTTGATAAGGGAATGGAGGTAACCAGATGAGGATGCTATAAATAGAATGGTGACCCTATTCAATACTGCAATTGAGAGAGCAACAGAACACCTATTTTTGAAAACGAAAAAAACCATACACGTTGCGTAACAGTAAGCGAACAAAAATACAGCATTATTCACAGGCTTGTGAAATTAAAGGAAAACACATTTTAATGCATTGAACTGGTACAGAGAAGACAAAAGCGAAACATCGCGTTTAAATATGATTCATTCGCGAACTGAGTTTAAAGGTAGCGTACAGAAGCATCGAAGAGAACAGTGTATTAGTACAATAAAACAATTATTAGAGGCTCAGTATTCGGATCCTAAATTATACCTGAAATTATTTAAAACAGCAGATACAAAACGATCTATAAACATCACACTGGATGAATTCAAAGAATGTTTTAAGGATGTAAATAACCCTGATACGGGCTTTTATCAGGATGGCACAGACATTGCCGATCTTGTGCGTGAGCACCAAACAAGTGAAGTTCAAGTAGTATTCGACGAGTTAGATAAAGAAATTTCAGAAATAGAGATACAAAAGCCATCCAGCAGCTCAATAATGGTAAGAGCCCTGGGCCTTATTTGATAATAAATGAATTTTATAAAAATGGAATTGAAATACTTTTACCATATATAGAGAATCTGGAACGAGGTCACTTTTCATATCACTATTATGGACCGAGTTGAAAATTATCAATTTGATAATTTTCAACGAGGTTCATAATAGTGATATGAAAAGTGACCGAGTTTGAGATTTTATTTATCATATAAACTGTAATTTTGAAATATTTGCCAATAGTTGCTGATGTGACTTTTATCGGATTTCTCATTGTTGATTTTCGTGAAATCGATACCGCCGCTGTGACGCACCACTACTTGATAACAGATTCTGAATGCACAACCTACACTTTTCTTCTAAGACTATCGCAGAGCCACGGCCATCAATCGTTACTTCGTTGCTGATTGATAAACTGTCAAACGATGACATTTTGCGATGACGTTTCATGAATTACAAATTGTAGTAAACAAATCGTGGTAAAACAGTACCGCGTAGTAATCCCTACGTAGCACGCTCACATCAATCGATGTTTTAATTGGTCGATTTAAATGGATTGCGTACCCAACAGCCAATGAAAATAATCCGTTGAATATGGCACGTGTGCTCATATTGAAAAACATGGAACGGGCTAGAAGGCTTGTTTATATGATAAATTACAATACTTTTTAATGGCATTTTTAAAAGCGGCATATTTCCCAGAATTTGGTCAGAGGGAATTCTAATACCGCTTCACAAAAAGGTAATGTAAACGAATGTACAGAATTATCGTGGTATGACGTTATTGAGCTGTCTTTGTAAATTATTCACGAAGGTTCTCAAGAATCGTCTCAATGACTGGGCAGATATAAACGCTGTATATGTGGCTGGTTTTGGGGCCGGTCTCAATACAATCGACAATATATTCGTTATGCGTGGCTTGATATCACACATTTTGAATACGGGAAAGAAATTATATTGCACTTTTGTGGATTTTACAAACGCTTTTGATTATGTTGTTCGAGAACCTTTGTGGTACAAATTAATAAAGTTAAATGTAAACGGAAATATTATTAATATTATAATGTCAATGTATCAATACATAAAACACGTGTTCGGGTAAATTCTACGCTCTCAGACAGTTTTGAATGCGGTACCGGGGTTCGTCAAGGTGAAAGTCTGTCGCCGTTTTTATTCGCAATGTATTTGAATGATTTAGAAAAAAGAGTTTAATGATAAAGGTGGGGAGGGTATTGATCTGATATTTATTAAATTATTTTTAATTCTATATGCTGATGACATAATGATTCTGTCAGAAAGTAGAAAAGGATTGCAGAGGGGTCTGAATATTTTATTAGATTACTGCAATAGGTGGCGATTAACGGTTAATGTAGAGAAAAATAAAAGTATGGTATTTAGGAGGGGAGGATGTCTTAGTCAAGAAGACAAGTGGTGGTATGGTAATAGGGAAGTTGACATAGTTAATAGGTTTAAATATTTAGGTATCACATTTTCAACTCCTGGTTAATTTTTCGAGGCTCAGCGATGTTTAGCAGAACAGGCTCAAAATGTGGTGTTTGCCGTACATAAATACTGTAGTAAATTCATAGGTTTAACACCAGCCCATTTGTGCCAACTATTTGATAAACTTGTTTAGCTATACTATGTTATGGTAGTGAAATCTGGGGGTTTCATTCGGCGTATGATGTTGAAAAATGTCACCTGCGTTTTTGTAAGCAATTACTTCATATTAAACAGACAACGCCTAATTGTATGGTTTTTGGGGAACTGGGAAGGATGCCATTAAGAATGGCTAGGGAAATTAGAATTTTAAAATATTGGTTTAAAATTAGAGATATGCCTCCAAATAGAATAGCAAAACACATATCCACTGTGTTATACAACGATTGGTCTAATAATAATGATTGTAAAAACTGTGTGATGTCTTATAGATATATGTTATGCTCGAAAGGTTTTAATAATATATGGGAAGGGCAGGGATTAAATGTCAATAAAGATCATTTTGTTTTTATAATATAAGCAGAGAGCTTGCGATATGTTTATTCAGGAATGGAGGGGGCTTTTGGAGCCGGGCAACAAAACAAGATTTTACAGATATCTTTCAGACGATTTATGTTATAAGACATGTTTGTAGCAAACAGTTGTTGATAGTATGTTCGCACAGAAGGCCACCTCCAGCTTCTGCAAAAGGTCTTGAAGGTGGTCCATTTGCAGGACAAGTTAGTACTGGTTTTGACACTCCACCACCGGAATGGTCATGGGTATTCTTCAGTGTATTGAGTAATACATCCAATACGATTTATGACATCGCAGCAACGTCAGCTTTATTTCCTTCACTATTTCTGGTATTGAGCATTAAGATAGTATGGCAACAATTTTTATCACCTGCATCGAAGTCGACTGCATTTATCGATACTATCTTCAAAATGTTCTCAACACCCTTTCAAATAACAGTATGTACAATAATTTAAAACATGTTTGTATTATTTCATTATGAATCATTTAAGCAGGGTCACTAATGCTGGGTGGCCGCTTAATGCAGCTCATATACCCATAAAGTAATCTTTTTATAATCCAAATCATGGTGATTGCATAATTAAAGCGAAAAAGCTAACTACATCATGTAAGCACAAATTCCCTCTTCCTTCATAAACTCCACTACGAACGAGCATTGGAAGACACTGTCTTAGGTTCTCCAACACACATCATGTATCGCCTAAAGGCAGTTCTTTATTGCGCATTATCAGGTCCAGTATTTGCAGACATTCCTGGAAGCATTTCGCCGGACAGTGTTCCTATTTGAGTGGCACACTCTAGATCCAATACAGAACAACTCGGAAAGAAATGTGGTAGTTTCAAAGAAATATCTTTGGGGCAGATGCGAGGAGGACGGCGTCCATGAAATCAAAATTATTGCCTGTTATTTAGAAATACCAACGGGAGGCTCCGTATAATAGATTGCCATCTATTGGCCGGGCTAACATCAATATACGTCAATCAGATTGTTTATAGTAATGACGCAAATGCTGCCGAAGGTTGAGAAAGTGGCCACGGTAACGATCTTTATTGCAAATTTCAAGGACCTTGATTTCAATATTGATTTTGCTCCGTTCGTTTTGTTCTATACAAGAACGGGAATATGTGTATCTGACGCTGCATCACTATAGGCTCCCAGAGCTGGAGGGTGCATCAGATTTGTACAATAATGGGTCGTTCATGGCTGGCCCGTTGTTAAATGTTGAGCAAAACCATGGCAACGGTTCCAACATGGTTAGCGGGTAGACGGTCCGGAAAACATCTTAACATCTCAATTTATCATAACCGGAAATGCATTTGTCTCTCCTGACCAGACAATTGCGTCCAAAAGAGAGATAGACCCAGTGCTCTCCAGTGTTTCCCATAAGAAAAATGTCGAGCTGGACAAAGAGGGTCATGCTATCAAAGGGAGCCCATCCATCAAGGGGGCGTCGGGGGTGCTCTCCAGGGGCGCATTTTTGTGACTGGCCATTATGGTAGCTTATATATGGTCACTCGCTGGCCTCTCGTCACTGTCACTCACTGTATTATGATTATGTCAGCACTATTGCCTATGGTGTGTTTGTTTTATACTGAATCATGCATACAATGTCATGCAAGAGACTGGTACCTTGGTAAAAGGTTTTATGGTTTTTTAAACACCTGTTCTTATTGCATATTAGTATAACCCTTAGCCTTACCTAATTTTATGGCTAATTTTGAGAAAATCTTGAAGAGCGAGTCAAGAAGATGGCCTGTAGATAGTATTTACTTAACATTTCAGTCCAATTTTGACAGCTTGAAGAAAAAGTAATGTAAATGGCCCTTGGCTAACATTAACTTTACTTTTTAGCCCGTGTTTTAGAGAATTATTACGAAACTGTGAAGATATTTAACTAAATGGCCCTCAGATACCATTTACTTAAGTTTTTCAGAACAATTATAAGAAAATCCTGAAGAAAAAGTTATGTAAAATACCATCAGGAACCATTTAATTAACTGGTGTTTCAGACCAATTTTGAGACGATTGTGAAAAGATTGGTAGCAAATGCGAAAGGGAAGACTAAATCACTGAAGGTCACTCCTTTGGTAGATGGATGACCCAGGTCTCTCAGAAGTCAGATGGAATGAGATAAATCTGATGAATATGATGAAGAATGCGTCATACATTTGGAAGGAGTCAAGCTTCAACAGCGTGTGCTTAGAAGACGCAAAGAGGATCATAGATTTGCAACTGACAGTAGCAACTCTGCTGCAGTAATGACTGGAATTTCTCACACACAGATTTTCCATACATGAAAATGTCACTTCAGTGTTCAACCATTTTTGCTGAATTAGATCCTGAAGCAAATCACAATGAGATACATTGGGTACTTTGCTCTGATCTTGGCTTAGTGCAACTCGAACTGGAATATGACAAAGTACTTGCTTTTCCTAATATTGAATTTGTCCGAACGAAAGGTCTGAAATTCTGAAGATATTCCTCCAATCATAGCATTCTATAAATGTATTAGGAGCAGCAAAGTCACAGAGTGCTGCCGTTGAACGACTGAGTAGTGTCAACAATAATATGAAGTCGCCAGGAAGATCAAGCATACACCTAGGAACTGAAAACGTGTACTTATTTATTTATTATACCTTACCTCCTCTTCTGCCATGGAACCCCGAAAAGTTATACTTTGCTAGATTTCAAATAGGCACCATCGAGTCACGGAAAGGCTGCAAGCCAAAAGCCTTCGAGGACTACTCCCAGCGAGAAAGCATTCACTTCTAGGTGTGCGGGAAGAAGCCTCAGCAGAGGTGGGCGTACAACCAAAGAAGATGAAACAGAAAGAATTTAGACTTTACTTACCTATTCCCTCGCCATTTGTATTAGCAGGGCATGATATATGGTTTGGTCACCTTCAAAATCTAATTGAAGAAAAATATTTGGATTTCAGTATTAACTGAATGCACCTTTGCAGACACACAGAAGAATGCTTTCCTTGAAAACTAACCAGTGGAAAAGCTTGCTCAATTACCTATTCCGGCATTCTCGTGTTCAGTTTACAGACATATTCATTTATTTGTTGGCAAATGTACATTTCGCTGGACATCCATAGAAGACATGTTTTTCAATATACCTTTCCACTCTAACCATCCGTCCTATGACGTCATTTTCAACTACGTGATGTGAAGAATGACATCATAATGAAGAGCGTCATGAATGACGTAGGCAAGTACGTAACTAACGCATATTTGAAGACGTAATATGTGTTGTTGTACGAAGTGTATGTCTTTATATCTAATAAATACTATGTTGAACATTTTGAAACTAATTTGACTGGGCGCTGTTACTGCCATATTCAACAGCTTACCTGTATAGTTTTCAGGAAATTGATAGTTAGGGTAGTCGGGGGTCGATCAAGCCCAACACGACGAGGTGTGGGTAGGGCTTAGCTAGTGATGGGCGGGGCATAGCTAAAACTGGAAAGATCCATTAACAGTTTACTAAGGGACTAACGTATAGGGTAGTGTTTAATATCACAAATAAGTTGTAAGAAATGGCACAATGTTGGATCCTTTCTTCATATGGACGCCCAATCTCCAAGTGACCAAACCCTTTTTACGGATTGATAATCAGCATAAATCAATAACCACCTATATTTTAGAAGTTTGTAGCTGCACACTATTTTTATTAGAACTGCATATTTTCTCGGAGCTGCACAAATTTTGTAGAATTGCACACCAAAACAAAGCGTTGGTGCCCTCAAGCCCGATCCCGACAATTTTATCTACACTTACTGAGGGTGCGCCAAATTATAAATCCGGAACGAGTAGAGGTGTAGAGGTGTAGAGCCGCATCTGAAGAGGTGTTGATTCCGTTATCCAGCTATCGTAGGAATAGCGGACCTCCGACGTTGGTTACCGCTGCTTGATAACAACTCCGGAAAGCAACTCCGGATATACACATATACATTCCCTTGTACATTCACAGAGCTTTTACAATTCTAAACATAGATTATACACACGTTTTAGTTGCCAACTTAAACACTGCCGTCGCCAAGCCAACAAGATGTAATACTTGTGATTATTCAAGTAGCATTATTGTATTGGCACCTTTGCGACTGCTATGAAGGGGATTTCCCGGGTTTGAAGCAATTACGTGGTGTGATAGTGGAAGGAACAGCTCAAGGCCATCAGTATGACGTTCAGAACACGGTCTATACGGGTTGGTGATTTACTGTGTTCTTAACCTCGGGCCTTTGGGAACCTTCCAACCTAAACATTCTGCTCCTGGAAAGATAACAGATGGTGAAAAT
This sequence comes from Chaetoderma sp. LZ-2023a, assembly GCA_034401795.1. Lineage (NCBI taxonomy): Eukaryota > Metazoa > Mollusca > Caudofoveata > Chaetodermatida > Chaetodermatidae > Chaetoderma > Chaetoderma sp. LZ-2023a. Next base: position 57,229,124 of record CM067368.1, read on the forward strand.
TACACCGACCACACCCCACACCCACCCACCCATTCAAAGCGCTCAAAGTACTGCTTGATATATCAATTAAACATTTTGATGGTTAATACTTTTCAAGATATTTTAATTTTAGAAGACTATTTTTGTAAATTTACCACATGGATTTGTTTCAGCCGGCGTGACCATTAAAGGGGGTTAATGGCAATGAAAAGTACAGTTTTTTGCTTAGTCGATGTCTATCTGCAGGCCTAGAGAAGAGTGTTTTTGTAAATTTACAACTAGAATGACTGGCTCGGTTACCGACCCGGTCATTCTATTGGTAAATATTCAAAAATACTCTACTCTACAGGCCTTTCAAATAGCCATGTCTGAAGACCACTGCAAAGTTGTTTTTGTCAGTTTGAACATTAAAGGGTTAAGTTGACACAAGAGGGGTTAAACGCTTAATAGTCTGTCAGGTTGCGGGAATTGGATGTCTTTACCATTTAATAAACATGACATAGGCAGCAACAGCCCCCATTGAAATTATTTTCAAAATATTCAACAGCTTACCTGTAGTGTTTTCTGGAAATTGATAGTCAGGTAGTTCAGGGACCGATCAATCCTATCACGGGCCAAGTGTAGGTGGAGCTTAGCTAGAAATATGCGGGTAATAGCTAAAACTGGAATCCTCCATTAACGGCCTTGTTACAGTGTCCAAATGGATCTACCAGTACCTCTCTGTCGCTGTAGCTCTCATTGTCTGCCTCAGTTTACAACTGGCTTAAAACATTGGCCATGAAGGTTCTAATATCTGAATCTAAAGATAACGTTACCAGAAAGCAGTTGCATAACTTAAAATCGAGCGACCGTGAAGAACTCATTGGATATTAACCTTTTAATGGCTAACTTTGGTCATGAAAATTAAATTATTTCCTTATTGAATGTTGTTTGAAGGACAGGAGAATAGTATCTTGGAGGGTTTTGCCAGTGGAATGGCTGGGTCTGTTATCGAGATAATCATTTCGTTGGTAATATTTCACAAATTGAATTCTCTTGGTCTGTAACTGGACATTTCTTAACCATTTAAGCCTTGAATTTGTTCAAGAAAACTTCAATTTTGTTAAAGAAAATGTCAATTTGCAGAGCAAGAGAGACTATTTTTTAAAGTTCAGCACTTGAATGACGGTTATCGAGCCAGTCATTCAAGTGATGAATTTTCAAAAATAGTCTTCTCTTGCTCTGCAAATTGGCATGTCTCAAGACCACTGTAGAAGCGGTGTTGGCTGATGTGAGGGTTAAAAGGTTAATACCACATCAGATTCCGGGTTTGGCTTGATTCACCATGGAAAGGGTAATAACGTAAATGTAATTAATAACGCTAATGCGTGTCTTTAAATCCAAATGTCAAGTCTTTGAGATTTTGAAATGAATGGAGTAATCCGGTCTCTAAGCCAATCATATTACGTCATGATCAACTACGTCATGTGTCATAATCAATTATGCAATAAATGACGCGATTTAGTCCATCTTAAGCGCTTAATCGTCAATCAAGTTGGGTGAATTTTATGTCTTTACTATTTAATAAACAGTCTGTTGAATGTATAGGCAGCAACAGCACCTAGTCAAATTAGTTTCAAAATATTCAACAGCGTACCGGTATAGTTTTCTGGAAATTGAGATGCAGAGAGTGCAGGAGTGGATCGATCCAAACAGGGGCAAATGTTGGGTGGAATTCAGCTAGAGATTGGCGGGATATAGCCAAAACTGGATTCCTCTATTTTAGAGCCGCGGGTGAAAATTAATGTTTCCTCTTACATAACAATGTACAGGCCAGTTGAACTGCAAACAACTGAGCTCAAGATTACACTCTTCATGCATTTCTCTTCTTGGTACTTTGAGTATTTTCTCCTTTACATCGGACATGCACACCTGTGTGAATTCACATTTTGCTTCATTCATGAGGGTGTTTGTGAGTTTGAGCTGTTTGAAACTATGCCTATTGGACGCAGTTCATCAAGGACACCCCAATCCCCTTTTTCTTTATCGATGGAGCCATCTACATATGCATATTCCATCTAGAGAGTGGTATGTTTAGCTTTGGGATTAGAGGTTTAGTCACGTCGATCGTTCTTGAACCGATGCTACAGATACAGAAATGTAGCAGGTGAAGCGAATTGATGACAAACTACCTCCGTGTGGTGATCCCATTGATGCGCTTTGATTTGCCGTGAATGATTAATGGAGAAATTAAGTTTTAGCTATGACCCACCCATCCCTAGCTGAGCTCCACCCACGCTTTCCCCGTGATGGGATTAATAGATCCATGTCCGCTCTGATACTCAATTACCAGAAAACTATACATGTAAGCTGTTGAATATTTTGAAACTAATTTGATTGGGTGAAGTTGCTGCCTAGTTAATTAGATTCAAAATCTTGAGCAGCATGCTTATTAAATAGTAACGGCATACAATTCGTACAACTTGACGGACTGTTAAGTGTTTAAGGCGGACTAAATCGAGTCACTCATTACATGATTGATTATGACGTCAGTGTACACAACACGTAGTTGAATATATGATCATATCATTGACTCAGAAACTCGAATCCTCCATGGTGGGTTTGCCAGAAGACATCTCACCAGCGCTGTAGTTTATTATCGTCACTATCAGCTTGATGGAGGAATTAAAGAATCTCTGGTCTATTGATGTACTAAATCCACGTAACATGTCGATTCCCATCTTTCACCTTAACACCCTTTGTTGTGTTGAAGCTCACGCAGACCTGAATACAATCCTCTCTCCCACTTACTGAGCGAGTGTAACAAACTTATTACACATACTTATGGATGTATGGTGTTCATTTTGGGATTGCCTTGCAAGATGATAGCAACAGCTTATGAGAATATTGCTCCCAAGATCACCACCAATCGACCTTTCCAGTAGTTCATCCATCATATGACGTCATAATCAACTAGGTAACTTGTAGGATGACGGTATAATCAAGGCCGTCGTGAATGGCGTAGATAGGTTCGTCACGGACGCTTAATTGATGACGGACTAAGCATTTTGTACGAATTGTGTCTTTACCATTTAATAAACATTTTGTTGAATATTTTGAAACTAATTGGACTGGGCGGTCACCCAGTCAAATTAGTTTCTAAACATTCAACAGCTTATCTGTATAGTTTTCTGAAAATTGATAGTTAGGGAGTTTAGGAATCGATCGATAACAACATTGTAAAGTGTGAGTGGAGCTTAGAATGAGATGGGCGGGGTATAACTAAAACTGTAAAGACAGTGACTTTACGATGTTACGGGTAAAGAAACATCTTTGTGTTTTATGATGCACTATATTTTGGGACGGAGTATTATTAAGTCAAAAGTACCCAATTCAACCGTGTGATAACTCACGCCGTAGAACGGTGCCAAATCCATTTGAAACCTAGCAATTCATCAAACGCGAATTGCGCAATTTCCGCCGAAACAAGACCTGTTTTCGCTTTGCTTACTTTATCGTTGATCTTCAAATGGCAAGTGTTTAATTCAGCGAAATCTCATCTCATCGCTTCAGTTACCGATGTGGCATCCGCTTCTTTCTGACATCTGAGCAAACGTCCAGTCCGTGTGGCTAATGCTATCATCTAGGCAAATGGTTCCGTGACAGATTGGTCAAGTATAAAATGACCACATAAAATTCAAAGACCTCATTCGCGCCAGTCAATAATGGTGATACAATTGTTCAGCTACGAAGCAGGCCATGGTCTCCAAACTACTCTAATTAGACTCTGATAATGGTGCGATTTTGATACATCCGCCCTGGTTTCAGTACATATAGTGTCTAACCTGATGATTCACAATATGGTGTTTTTGGAGACAGCTGACGAGCGATGGCAAAATGGGCAATTATCGAAGAGAGAGTGCAGGGATCGATTGATCCCAGCATGGGCAAAGCGTGGGTGGAGCTAAGCTAAAACTGAATTCCTCCTTTACACTATTGGCTCTCTGATTATGATAGCATAGGACTGTGGCTTTAATAACCGGTGTATTTCATCATCCGTAAATACGATAGCCGTTCTCGTTCTCGGAGCCACACCCGTACTGGATCTAAATCATTCGACGATTGTTATTTCCCCGGTGACTTAGCTACAGTGGCACTGATAACTTATCGCTTCTCTCTTCCCAATTGATATTGTGTCTACATGCATGTGTGTTATGAGTTCGGGAGCGCACGTGAGATTTCTAAATAACAGATTGATGATTTGAAGAACTCTGTCCAAAGCTACCCAAAGGCCTTTCTTTGAAACTACCACGCCTCATTCCCTTTTCCGCCTATCCAATTGAGACATTGTCTCTCAGATACTAACACGCAATAGTGATGGTATGATGACCATTGTACAAAGCTACTGCACAGGCCTTTCATACAAATGGAAGAAACACGCGTTAAAGCGGACTCCATGATCGGGGCAAAGGACGAGTGAGGGCGATTTTAATCGATTTACTGTGAACCCCATTTGTAATTAGCTGGATAAGTCCGACCTGTTGCTCAAGTATATGACGTAATAATATATTACGTCACATATAGACTGACGTCGCAATCAAACTTTACAGCGAATACGCCGCCGTGAAGCTGGAATGTTCCGTCAAGTTTACGAACTGTATGTCTTTGATGGATATACTATTATAAAACACATTGTCGAATATCTTAAAAGTAATTTGACTGGGTGATGTTGCTGCCATAGGAAGCAACAGAGCCCAGTCAAATTAGTTTCAAATGTTTCAACAGTTTATCTATATAATTACCTTGAAATTGGGATTCGGGGATTCTGGGTTCCTAGTATATAAATAGATCACAACGAATTAAAGTGTGTGCGGAGCTTAGCTAGAAATTGGGGGCGGCCATAGATAGAAATGGGCGGAGCAAACTTAGAAATGGATGCTGCATTTTTCCAAAGAATGTCGCTACAAGCTGTAGTATAACTGTATTCACAAGTAACCTTAGTAGCACGAAAAGCCGAAGCGAATAAGATTATAGCTGACAGCGCGGTAGGACCACAGCTGTAACATTGGTAAATGATGCCGACGAGTTCCCCAAGGGACATAAAATCTTCTTTAGATGTCTGAAGAAAAACATTGATTTTGTATTTCCATTAGAAATAATGGCTGCGATGAGCTCGTAAAATTTAGCGTAATTCGGCTATAATTATATGAAGGTCAAGGTCTCTTGACTGCAACGGATGTATGGAATGGCGGCTGGGGTGGGTGTCTTGAATCGAAATGTCGACCATATTTCCGATTATCAACTGTATTCTGAACATGATTTCATGAGCCACTGCGGTGATGACCAGACTATCTTTCTGGATTCCCTTACGTTTTAACCTCTCTATAACGGACACTTGCTTTTGAGGACACACTTTGATGTTTAGTTAAAACGGGTGGTCTTATGACCACCCGTCTTAAATAACCACCTACTCGTTGGCCCAAAATCCATTTCATAGAACATATGACTTATATTATGTAGCCACTTGTTTTACTGGACACTTAAATGATCCATAAAATGTACGTTATAGACTATTAGTGTCGCTCCATCATAACTAGGTCAATCTCAATTTGTTCGATTAGACTACCATAGAGCATTCAATCTGTTAACACTTACAGACAGCAGCGATAAATTATACATGATGTAGGAATATTATGTTGGCTATTTGGAAACTAATATGACTGGGTGGCCAGTAATCGATTCCAGTTTATTTAGTTTCAGAATATCTCTGTATTATAGGTGTTTGGAAGTTTAGACACTGGAATTCCAATGTATAAAGAGTTAACTGAAGAGACACCATATTCTTTCAATCTTGCTCTTCAAATTCAAAGCCAACTAAGGGAAATACTGTTGAATATTTAAAGAATAATTTGATTAATATGTTGACTGACCGACCAATTGACCAACCAACCAACTGACCGACCGTCTGACTGACCGAAAACTGATCGACTGACCGACCGACTGACCGACTGACCGACTGACCGACTGACCGACAGACAGACAGACAGACAGAAAGACAGGCAGGCAGGCAGGCAGGCAGGCAGGCAGGCAGGCAGGCAGGCAGGCAGACAGACAGACAGACAGACAGACAGACAGACTGACTGACTGACTGACTGACTGACTGACTGACTGACTGACTGACTGACTGACTGACTGACTGACTGACAGACAGACAGACAGACAGACAGACAGACAGACAGACAGACCCATTTGCAATAACATCCTCTCAATACTGCACATGGGTAATGAGGTATCTTATCACTGGCAGCGACGATGACAGATCAAAGCAACATATTACCTGCATTCCGATGCGTAAGATAAGGCATAATCCCAAGGAAACTGCTAATCGATATTTCAAATAAGGGGATGAATTTCTAACTAAAACCCACCCACATTTAGCTAAGCTCTCCCATACGTGTTGGAGTCGATTTGAAACATTGAAATCTGAATTACCGGATTCTAAATTCCAAGGTTAACGGATAACCTTGTGAATATTTTGAAACTAATTTGACTGGGGTTGTTGTTGCCTATGGCAGGAACAGCTCCCAGTCCAATTAGATTCAAAATATTCAAATATTCAAAGAATATTTATTAAATTATACATTCATCAAAAACACTTTATGAATGGACTTTTCGATTTTCGTAATGGCGCTTAGTCATTCCGATTGCGACGTCGGCTAACATGTGACGTATAAGATTATTACGTCAGCTATTTGAGTACCATATCGGATCCATCTGCGCTAAGGCTTTGTTATCACCAATCTCGTTCGCATTGTCATTAGTTCAGTCATATTTCGATAGCATGTGTCTTTTATTGGTGAAATGGTTAAACCGATTCATCACACACTCATAATTCATGAATCCTCAATTAATAATATGATGGCGTAATGAACTACGTGACGTATATGCTGACGTCATAATCATGACGTCGTGAATGATTCTATTCCACCAGTCTTTAGCTATTAATAGTTCGACAAGTTGTACGAATTGTATTTTTTGCTATTTAATAAACATGCTGTTGAATATATCCACATCCAAGGTGGAACTACAAAAGGCAAATTGGAGTCTGTTCGGCATTCGTTCCAATGAGCTTACCCAAAATATAGCAATAGAAGGGAGAAACATCAACAATGCGGTCAAGGAATTTAATTCAAGTGTCCTCAAGGCTGCCAACGAAGCGATTCCTCGAGGGTTCAGGAAAAAATACCGCCCCTACTGGACAACAGAACTGCAAGCAGCACATGATAAACTAGACAAGGTCAGAGAAGATGCAGAGGGTAATCCCTGTCATGAAAGCCACTTCGCGCTACAACAAACTAAAGCCAGGTACCTAAAGACCAAGCTGGAGGCCAAAAGAAGAAGCTGGAGGGAAAAGACGGCAGGGTTTAATTTAGAGAGAGAGAGAGACACCACAAAGCTATGGAGACTGACTAAAGCACTGAATGATGAGGGTGTTGGGGGAGAGAAGATTACTCTTGAAGAAGATGGACAAACACTGTCAGGAAAGATGGTTGCAGATGCCTTTGCGAAGGCATATGCAAAAGAAAGCAACATTTCTATACCACGAATGCGTCAAAAAGAGGTTAGAAAAGAGCAAAAGGAAAGAACAGACACCAACACTCACGATGCAATGAAAGTTGGCATTAGTTTAGCAGAACTGAAGAAGGCTATCCGCCAATTGAAGAAGAAGAAATCTCCCGGGCCAGATGGCATTACGAATGAAATGATCCAACACCTTGGTAATGCAACTCTCCGCAAGTTGCTGAACATCTTTAATCTCAGTTGGACCAATGGAGAGGTTTCTCAGTGCTGGAAGGAAGCCATAATGGCTCCTATTCTGAAAAAAGCTAAGAACAAGACGAAAGTGCTGAGCTACCGTCCTATCAGTCTTATAAGCTGCATATGCAAGACCATGGAGCGCATCGTCAACCAGCGGTTGCAGTGGTACCTGGAGTCGGAGAACATTATAGTTTCAGAGCAGGCCGGCTTCAGAAGATACAGGAGCACAGAAGATCAAACAACACATCTTGCACAGGTCATAGAGGACACTTTTCAAGCCAAGAGGGTGATGCTAGCTGCCTTTATCGATCTGCAGAAGGCATTTGACAAGGTGTAGAAGGATGGCCTCCTCGTGAAGCTCCGGCGCACAGGCATCGGTGGCAACATGTTCCGATGGACCGAGTAATACCTACACAATCGCAGAGCTAGGGGGCTGGTGGATGGACAATCTGGACATAATGTATTGCTGAGACAAGGGGTGCCACATGGCGGAGTATTATCACCAACTCTGTTCATACTCTTCATTAATGACATTGTAGCAGAGCTGCCCAATGGGATCCAGGCAGCCCTCTATGCAGATGACCTTGTACTCTGGTGCACCGAGGAGTACACAACGACTGCCACGTACAGAATGCAGCTCGCCTTGGACAGAATTACAGCTTGGGCCAATCGCTGGTGCATTTCCATCAACAAAGAGAAATCATCAGCCATGCTATTCTCACTGTCCACCAAAACCAAGGTTGGCAATCTGACACTGGGCGGTACTCCACTCGAGTACGAGGACCAGCAGACATACCTGGGAGTCACTAATGACAGAAGATTAACATGGAAGGAGCACATCCAGAACGCAGAGGCACAGGCCAGAAGAAATCTAAACATCATGAGGAAGCTGGCAGGAACAAAGTGGGGTGCCAATGAAATGATCCTCAAGACCATCTACCTAGGTGCCGTACAACCACACCTTGAGTATGGATCCAGCTCATGGATGACAGCAGCTAAATCTCATCAACAGAACCTCGACAGAGTACAAAACCAGGCACTGCGCATCATCACTGGTAGAATGAGATCAACACCAATAGAAAAAATGGAGCAGACAGCAGGCATCCCCCCCCCCACTTAGCAAAGGAAGGGAATGCAAAGCACTGATCCAAGCTGCAAAGTTCAAATCGTTCAACAGCCACCCGATGAAGATCAGGCAAGCACAGCTGCCATCAGGAAGACTTAAAAGATCAAGTTTTGTGAAAGAGGCAAAAGCACTTCAAAGGAAACACCAAGAAATGTTGCCAGCACAAATAGAAGACCCAAACCACACCCTTGATCCTCCACCCTGGGAAAACAAACTAGAGAGCATAGCTATTCGCACCACAGTACCTCATCTCACAATCAAAGATGAACACAGTGATGTGAGCAAGAAGGCCCTGACCCTAGCCTTGCAGGAAGAAATGTACCCTCATGAGACATGGATAAAGATCTACACAAATGGATCAGCCAAAGATGCAATTAGGAGCGGAGGTGCCGGACTGCACATACAGTATCCAAACGGACAACATGAGTCAGCTGCAATACCGACAGGCAAATACTGCACAAACAACAGAGCTGAAGTCGAAGCACTGGTCCATGCAGCTAAAACCATCAGCAGAACAGCAGACCCTATTGCACAGATTGTCTTTTTATCTGATGCCCGCTCAGTCCTTGAGGCTATCACCAAAGGTAAGCTGCCACAACTTGAAGAAGCACTACAAACCATCAAATGCTTTCGGATAGCATTGCAGTGGATCCCCTCACACTGTGGAGTCCAAGGAAATGAGGAAGCAGACAAGATGGCAAAGGTGTGTGCAGAAGAGAATCAGACAGAAAACATGGTTACCCATACAGAGATGAAGACTATCATCAAGTCACTCTATAGAACACCTCAATCAGAAGATGCCTAAAATCATCTCTCGAGGCCAGAGCAAGTGACCATTTTTCGTCTCAGAATTGGACATAACAGACTAAACCAACACATGTACAGGCGGTTCCACCTTACGACATCGCCTGCCTGTCCTTGTGGAGAAGCAGAACCGACCACAGAGCACATACTTCAATGTTGCAGTACGTATCAGCTGCTGAGAGAAGAGATCTGGCCTTTGTCAACCTCTTTTCTTGAAAAGCTGTATGGGCCAGTGGAAGACCTGCAGAAACCCACAGATTTCATCTTGAGAACGGCTCTCCAAGTGTGATACCACTGATCGAAAAGAAGAAGAAGACAGAATATAACAAACACAAACAAACCTAGTAAATACATAAATAAATAAATAAATAAATTCCTAAGTTTTAATGAATTAATAATAATAATAATAATAATAATAATAATAATAATAATAATAATAATAATAATAATAATATTAATAACAATAATAATAATAATAATAGTAATAATAATAAATTAATTAATTAATTAATTAATTAACTGATTTGTTGATCGATCGATCGATCGATCAATTAATTAACTGATTTGTTGATCGATCGATCGATCGATCAATTAATTAACTGATTTGTTGATCGATCGATCGATCGATCGATCAATCAATCAATCAATCAAGAAAGCAAGCAAGCAAGCAAGCAAGCAAGCAAGCAAGCAAGCAAGCAAGCAATTAATTAATAATAATTGCACTTGTATCGCCGTCCGCCAATATCTATTCTACCATACTACTTTTACTTGTGCTATCATTCCTCCGGACGTCCCCACGTTTCACACATTCCCTGAGTGGCCCCAGGGCAAAGATATAACGCTATATTCCTCTTACTAGCAAGTAGGTGCTCTGTCCTTTTTGTGTTGATTTGCACAGTAATTACAAATAAAATAACAGTGATGATAAATTAGATGTTACTGAGTGAAGAGCAATAGTGGACCTAAGTACACGTATGAGTCATGATCAACAGTGTTTTAATGAAGGAGTTACCTGGCGAGAGGGTAAACAATTTGCCCATTTGATGGATTACACCGCTGTACGCCGGTGAGTGGCCCGGCCGGAAGGGGTTGGTGTCGCTGTGCATACTCCTACAGCGTGTATCTCAGATAGGCCTAAGCTCGACAGAAATCAAACTTTGAATATAAAGTGCTGCAATGAAAATATGTTAGCCGTTAGCATACTGAAGCCAAGGTGGAGGGGGTGGGGTGGGTGGAGGGGGTGGGGGTGGGTGGGTGGGGATTCGTGGTAATTTCGGTAATTTAATGACGTAAAATAAAACTAATAATGATAATGTTTTAATAATAATAATAATAATAATAATAATAATAATAATAATAATCTGATGTATTGTGTAGCCGTCTACGCATATAATTATAACTAATAGATCCTCATATATCGCTGAGTTGCGATCTGAGTGTAAATAAAATCTTGAACCTTGAACCTTGAACCAACTTAAGAATTGTTACGACTGACAGTTTTGCATTAGGCTGGCGAATTTGCTGCATGTCAGAAATAACTGTAAATGTGTCAAGATTGATGATTGCTGAGTGACTCTTGAGTACTGTATGTTTGTTGAAATTGAAATGGTCAACGAACACCAGCAAACTAGAAGATGTTGAAGTAGATGAGTGAAAGTATATGTACGTACCCCCAGAACATGGTGTGGATGAACCTGATTAAAATAGTGCTATGCTATGTGAATGGATAAATTCATGTATGTAGATTTCATCTGCGGATACCGCAACATTTATGAAATAATAGTATAATTCATTGTCTGTATCAGTTGATGTTATAAGTTATATAGACTAACTAATTGCTTTGTGCTTGATCAAATGTCTGTACATATGCACCACATATGTGTGAATAACATGCAGGGATAAATTTAAGATGATATATAATTGGTGCGAATAACTATATAGTGCTCTTAATGAAACACTCACTGATAATAAAAAAGCTGAAACTCTCCCGTCCTCTGTACCATAGGACCACGGCTGTAACTTTGGTCAATTATGCCGACGATTTCTTCCCCAAAGGACATAAAAGCTTCTGAGGATGTCTGAAGAAAAAGATTGATCTTGTATTTCCATTAGAAATAATAGCTGCGATGAGCTCGTAAAATTCTGCGTTATTCGGCTATAGTTTTTTGAAAATAGGTCCTAGTTCATTGACCTGGAACGGGGGTTGTCTTGAATCGAAATGTCGACCATATTTCAGATTGTCAACTGTATTCTGAACATGATTTCACGAGCCACTGTAGTGCTGACCAGACTATCTATCTGGATTCCCTTACGCTATAACCTGTCTATCGTGGTCATCTGCTTTTGGAGCTACACGTTGGTGGTTAGTTATAACGGGTGGTATTACGGCCACCCGTCTTAAATGATCACCTACTCGATGCCCCAATTGCCATTTCACAGAGACATATGACTTATATTATGTGTAGCACCAGGTTTAGTGGACACTTAAATGATCCATAAAATGTACGTCATAGACTACTAGCTCCGCTCGATCATAACTAGTAAATATGCATGTGTTCCATTAGACTGGTGTAGAGACTTTAACCCTTTAACACATACAGACAGAATCGATAATTTATATATGATGTAGGGAATGTTATGTTGCCTATTTTGAAGCAGGTTTGACTGGGTGGGGTATTAATAGATTCCAGTGAAATTAGTTTCAAATACCTTTGCATTATAGCTGTTTGGAAGATTAGGCGCTGGAATTCCAATGTATAAAGTGTTAACTGAATATGCACTATTCTTCAAATTAACTATAGAAATACTGTTGAATATTTAAAGAATAATTTAATTAATATGGTTAATCTTGAAATTTTTGCAACGGTTTGGCATTCACAGTAGCTGCTAAAAAGTGCAGTCGCGATGTTTGGTTTCATAAAAAATCAATTCAGAATAGATGTTTCAAACACAAGTCATTTACCGAGGTGTAAGCAATGCAATATTGTTTTCTGTGTGATACAGAATATAGATCATGCAAGCTGAAACCAATGACGGATTAGTCCAATTATAAGCAATAGAAATCAGTGGAAGAGTGCAACCGTCAGCCTCAGCACCAGCATCAGGACCAACACCAGTATCAGCACCAGTACTATTACCAACACCAACACCAACACCATCATCAGCACCAACATCAGCACCAAAACCAGCACCAACACCAACACCAACACCAACACCAACAACAGCATCAGCACCAGGACAAGCATCAGCACCACCATCATCAACACCAACATCACCACCACCATAAGGTCGTGGCTAGAATGGGAACTCGTTGTGCACACTGATAAAATCTCAACTGCCACCAAAACCACCACCACCACGACCAACGTCACTACGTCAGCCATCGCTACCACATACACCACCATCACCAGGAACAGCACCATTATCACATCCGCCGCCGCCATCAGGAAACGCAAGATTACAAGCACTAGCACCAAAGCAACAATGGCACCATCATCGCCATCATTTGGATAACAGATTGAATCAATTGAACAGATTCAAAGTATTCAAAACATTGTTAATCTGATATTGTCATCATATCAAACGCGGCAACGGCTTCCAGTCAAATTCAATTCAAAGTAGTCAAAACATTGTCAATCTGATATTTTAGTTCATGGAATTCCAGCATTCACCGAGATAAGGATCAGGTCGTCGGTATGCTAACTTGCTTTATTCCAGTTTTAAATTAAGTCAGACCACACGTTTGACGGATCCGTACAACTACCATATGGACGATAGCAAGTGGGACTGGGTATAGTAGGCTATGATACTCGTAGACAGATCTTGACGCTGCACCACAAAGCGATTAACTGCACTGTGGCGAGGGAATCTTGTAAAAACCCATGTCTTTAACGATTCTTGTGAGAGGCAAATGGCGCCATCCTGCTTTAGAAATCGACTTCGCCTGAGAGCTCAACTGGATTAGCTATACAATTAGATCCTTAATAATTTCCAGACATTAATTTCTTTCAATGTCGCCATTGGTATGTATGAAGTGATAATTTGTCTTTAGTGTTTGCGAAATTATTGTAATAGCCTGTGTAGAATGCTTGCGTGCTTGCGTGCGTGTGTGCGTGCTTGCGTGCGTGCGTGCATGCATGCGGGCGGGCATGCACGCGTGTGTACAACTTGAGATCACATCCGTAGGACTTCCTTTAAGTGTGTATGTGCACAAGTGTGCGTGCATGCGTACGTGCGTGCGTGCAGGCGTGTGTGTGTGCATTCGTGCGTACAGCTTCTCAATCAGATAAGATCAATCTCAGCCTTCACCTGTTGAAGTACACTTTACCCCCAACCCCTCTCAAGGGGAGGGGGGCGGTGGGGGGGGGGGGGGCACTCTAAATTAAAAGTAAATTTAAACTTGGTCTTGGCAGGACAAATTTAGGTAAACAATTTTTTAATTAAATACCTGTGCAAGTGCGTTTTATTTAAGTGTTAAGACAGACTTGCTTGTGCCAGGCCACTATGTTTGCACCAAATCAAGCAATTACAAACTGTTTATATGTACAAATACACTGTCGGAATTGGTCTACTGGTAATTGATATTTCCTTCGTTTGTTCGTTCATTCTTTCGTCCGTTCGTTCGTATGTGCGTGCATACGTGCGGGCATATGTACATGCAGATGTACTTGCAAATATACACGTAAATGTGTGTGTGTGTGTGTGTGTGTGTGTGTGTGTGTGTGTGTGTGTGTGTGTGTGTGTGTGTGTGTGTGTGTGTGTGTGTGTGTGTGTGTGTGTGTGTGTGTGTGTGTGTGTGTGTGTGTGTGTGTGTGTGTGTGTGTGTGTGTGTGTGTGTGTGTGTGTGTGTGTGTGTGTGTGTGTGTGTGTGTGTGTGTGTGTGTGTGTGTGTGTGTGTGTGTGTGTGTGTGTGTGTGTGTGTGTGTGTGTGTGTGTGTGTGTGTGTGTGTGTGTGTGTGTGTGTGTGTGTGTGTGTGTGTGTGTGTGTGTGTGTGTGTGTGTGTGTGTGTGTGTGCATTCAATCATTCCTTCGTTCATTCGTTCATCCACTCATTTATTTACTCATCCTGTCACCTGTCCTTGGTCTTTCTACTGGTTTACTTGTCTGTTCCTCCCAGACATCAATTGATCGGCTATGTGGATGGACTGATGGATTGATCGATGGATTACTAATTGGCTGGTTGGGTTGATGCATGGGCTGTTTGGACATAAATAGTTGGTGTCTGTCTATCGGTGTACATACATGATGTCCCCTTAATCAAGTATGTGTCTGGGTGGATGGCAGGATGGACTGATGGATGGATTAATATACCGTGGCTGGGTGGGTGGATAAGTGCATGGGTTTTTGGAAATATAAGTTTACAAAGCTCAAACCAGCTGTGTCATACAATCACCTCCATTCTGAAGGAACAGTCAGACAATCCACAATTGGTCATTCTATTCCAGAGAGTCCTGTTCAAGAATATTTGTTTATTCCTATTTTCGATAAAATGTCTACATAAACTATTACAAAGAAGCAATCAACGCTTTGTAATGAACGAGTGAATCGATTCGCCGAGACAAAAAAACTGTATAACTTACCAGAATCTGTTTTAATGATCATCACTCAGGAAATCCGTCGCTTGCAGTACTCAAACAACAAGAGAATTCCTCGCAAGAGCCGTGATCAAACAGACATTCGCAACAGTTGATCTAATAACTGAGCAGATAGCACTTATTATTATTGCCACACTTTAGTTATCTGAAATGAACCGACGTACTAACCCATGCTACAGTTAGATAAGCTCAATATAATTAGGCAGTGACACCTTTTGTATTAGCTGTTTGACTTCAGTAGCGCCCATAGCGCACATTAATCTAAAGCAGGTATTTAGGTTTGGTTTGATCTGTTGTGGAGAGATTGAATTAATAATGAATCAGTAGTCAGCATTTAAGTAATTCCCCTAGGAACATGTAAAAATCAGCTGATAGCAGACCATTTTTCTCGCTACATGGCGAAGACCATTACGTTGAAATTACTCCGTCACTTGTCAGTGCAAGCTTTAATTTATAATAATAATAATAATAATAATAATAATAATAATAATAATAATAATAATAATAATAATAATCTTGTATTAATTGTTCTTATTTTTAAGTTTCTAAATTGTTTCAACATATATCCCTCTAGTTAATATTTGGTGCTTAAATTTTTTGAATTTTTTCGACTAAATCTGACATAATCTGTAGAGATTTGATCGAGTTCTAAAATGGCCAAGAATTTCAATATTCCAGTTAGTAATGGACGCACATCTGGCAATCCAGTATCTAACCTTTCATCAACCCAAACTGTTCCTAACCAGTCTGTTCAGGCCTTTCAGAGAAACTGGTTAAGATGTACTTCCATGTTTTGCAATGCTTGCGTCACTATGATCTATTACGAGAGCATCTGGCCTCAAACGCTCTTCCGAAATCCTTCTGCATGAAAATGGAGAAGATGAACTCGTTTTTCTTCCCTGCCTTTCGAGGCGACAACTTGCTTTACTAGCATGATAAACCAAATTTGGGCTCATAGCTGCTTAGAAAACCTAATAATAAATTGTCAAAGCAAATTGGACAAATTAATGGCAGAGGTATAAATGTAGCCGAATCTAATAGAATTCTAGGTCTATACCGATTCAAAGGCATAGCACTAAAATGCTGTACGCCAAATCTTAGAAATAATGTGGCCACAACGACAATCACAAAGTATTTGAAATTTTTGACAGAATTATTTAGTGAGGAGAAAAATAAAGCTATCTCTGTTATAACACCAGTGGCCACACCAAGTTCAGGTTGAGGTTCACATCCAACAGCGAATAACAAATGACAACGGCCACCAACCACCTTCACACCTTCACCTACCACTCCCAAATGAACACATCCGTATACATCACGTTTGAAGGTGCTGGTGTTGATGATGTAACAGCCGGCTCTCCCAAAGACCAATTCTCCTCCAGTGTGCTGCTGTTGGGTTGTTGCTCACTGTTCTCCTAATCTACGACCTATCAACTCTTCCACATCTCCTCCGCTATCTTCTCCTCATCATCTTCCGACTCAATCTTCTTTTCTTCTTCGATCTCCTCTCTCAATTCCGCCTCATGCGCTTCCTCCTCAATCTTCTCTTCCTGCATCTCCTCTGTCCATCCCGCCTCGTGATCCAGCTATTCAACCTCGCCCTCTCCATCCCTCATCCTGCTCTTCCTCCTAATCTTCCTATCTCCTCTCCTCGTGTGCTTCCTCTGCTCCTTGTCCTCCGTATCTGACTCCTCTCCCTCCTAGGGAGAATGATAGTAACCCGTCTGATCGGATGTTTGCCAAGTACTGTCATCAATCTCATAGCAAGGGCTTGTGGATGATCCCCAGAATCCAAAAATGATTCTGATGACAGGGTTCTCTAATCTAGCCTGAATTTATTCAGATGTTTATCCTGGCATCCAGGTTCAGTGCTATCCTGGTGCCGCATAGTCACATTTCAGAACAATGACTATGCCACACCAGGGTGGCCATAGCCTGGAGAAGATCATCCTGAATATTGGCATCATCTCCAAAAATTAAAATCCAAGGTTCATGGCCCGAGAATTTAGGAACAGCTTTTCTAATGCGCAATTGTAATTTGCTTCAAATAACTGATTTAATAGCTTGTCAGATAGGCAATAGTACTGTCTCACGCGTGTCAACGAATCGGCAAAGTCCAACTGTCACATTATTAAGGTTATCCCCAAAGGTGTTGATGCCAATTTTCATGTTGAGAAGGCTAGAATCTATTAGAGGAACGAAACAGCTAATTGTATGTTATAACTATTGGTCTAGTAAGCAAGTGGGGTCCCCATGCACCCTATTGATATATTTGTTTAACCTACATTTTCGTAATCCTAACGGTGTCTAGTAAACAAATTGTCATGTTGCCATCAGGAAATTTTGTCCCATGGGGGTCAGTTTGGCGGCCTTCTTGGCGGCCATCTTGGATTTTTTTTACAAAATTCGATAATCAGAACGAGATATCATACAGAAACAATGGCCCAATTTGTCAGTGTAATTTCGACAGCGGAATCAATTGGGAGGGTTATTTTCCTGATTTAAATGACCTGAAGACATTAAAACTCGAAAAATATGAAAAAGTCAGTGTGATTTACACTGAAAATCTTGCAAAATATCTATATCCACACATACCAAACTATAAGATTCCCATGAAGTATGGAATCAACTAACATTGCCAGTAATTTGGGGGAAAATAACAACAAAATATTAGTTCAATAAGCCAAAATGGAAGGGAACTGCTCTACTATTATTCGCATTCTACGCAAGGGACATGGTAAGCAATGCCATTTGTTCATCGCGATACTCTATATCTAGTCATCGCCATTAAGAATCTCATCATAATCAATTTCTTGCTCCTCTTCTTCATTCTCCTCCACCTCATCAGCAGTTTTCTCTACCAGGTCAATGAGGGAATGGGGTGAGGATAGGGCCACACAACCACACTGGCTCCAAAATTCCCTCCTCCGTCTTCTCCCAGCCTTGTCCAGGATCATAGGGCTTGGGACACCAGAAGATCCTCTTTTCAGTATGCTTGTAGTTGGCAAGGTGGTGGTTCACACGGGTAATATGTGGGACGAGGTTGACTCTGCAAGGTGGTAGCCTGGAGAGATCCACCTTAGATTTGGTCGCCAGGTGCTCGTCCTCCCCAGCCATTTGCTTCAGCATGATACTGTGTACGGTATTCGCAGACTTCTCATGGGCATGGCCGTACATTAGACACGTGAATGCCTCGATGTCATCAATCACCTCTGGCTTTACTGACCATTTATCACCAGGTTTTCTGTGAAAAGATCAATTGATGCATTATAAAATCGTGTTGCACAAGTACTTATATTCAGCAAGTACATGATTGCCATGAAATACTACTGCATATCATATAAAAAACACTCACCTGAAGGCTGCGCGTTAATTGGGGTGGCTCTGCAGCTTCTTCATGGATCCGACCTTGCCTTTGCCCTTGAACGCACTTGTTACATCTTCCCCAGTGAACACGCATATGCCGAGTATTGTGTTGCAGTAATCAGCTCCTTTCGATTCTGCCAGTTCACTAAATCCTGGTATCGAGATAGATGGTAAGTGCAATGGGGTGAGAATGGTGGAGCAGGATCAAGAAAATGTCGATGTCTGGTGTCCTGACAATAGTTGACCTGTACCCCAACTTGGCAGCGTATTTGAGGCAAAGTACAACTCGGATGTCCGTCTCCTCCTGGCTTGACTCCAGCTCATGGGTCTCACACGCTGTCACCTGAAACACATCAATAATTATATAATAGGGCATCATTTCTCTATGTACCCTGCAAATTTTCAAAAGTAAAAAGAGGCACAAAAGATCTCAGAAAAAGGGTTGTATTTAATTGCTTGAGACCTATTGTACAATTACAATATGGAATATCATTTTCAAGCATCATAAAGTGTGTACACTTATTTTCCACAGTATATATTGTTAGATCATGGTCATAAGGAACAGAGAATTACAAATGGTGCTCTTATAGTACTGAGTATTTTGTGAGAAAATCTCACAGGTGTATCATATGACTCTCAATATACCCACCTTACGACATCGCCCGCTTGTCCTTGTGGAGAAGCAGAACAGACCACAGAGCACATACTTCAATGTTGCAGTACGTATCAGCTGCTGAGATAAGAGATCTGGCCTTTGTCAACCTCTTTTGTTGAAAAGCTGTATGGGCCTGTGGAAGAACTGTAGAAAACCACAGATTTCATCCTGAGAACGGCTCTCCAAGTGTGATACCAGCGATCGAAATGAAGAAGAACTCTCAATATACTCACGTCGCCAGCTGATGAGTCCAGTAGATATACCTTGCCATCCACCACAACAACTGCTGTCTCAGATTTCTTGAGCCGAGATGCTGCTGCTTTGCTTCCCACACACGCAGTAGTAAGTGACAGAGCTGTGTCTTATCCTCCTAGTTTGATAGAAATAGTTCGAAGGCATTCGGCTTCCTTGTTGCCGGGCCCTCTAGGAGATACCACTGTGAGAAGCCACGACGCAATCTCTCCTGAGCCTTGATGGAGTCCGCATGCTATGCATCAGTTGAGAAAACAAAATTCTTTTTAGCCACCATCTGATCTAGCACCTGGAGGCAAATTTCACCAAATGTTGGAGGGAGGTTCGTCAGTGAGTGGAAACGTGCATTTCCATCTTGGATCTAAATGGCATCTTTTGGATAAGGCACATATTCAGGAGCACCTTCCATCAAGAAACAAAGCATTGCTGCCTTGTTGGTCTTATTGAAGAACCCGTCAGCTGTGCCGAGGCTGGGAGGCACAGGGATGAGCGAGTATCGCATCACTTCTTCAAGGTTAAGGGCTCATCCAGGTTTTGTGACTTGATTAGCAGCAATAAAACGAGGTCACTTTGCTCACGGTACCGGATAACCTGCAAAGATGAACAGGAGAGCAATATCTTATACCTCATGTCTGTTTATCATACTGCAACAATGACATATACAGTTATCTTAGGAGAGTATGGTCACGTACCTTTCCCTGTGATGCAGTGAGCTTGACTGCCTTGTTGCAGGCTTCCATCGTCTTCAGCTTCTGTTTCTTGATTGGCTCGAAAAACATCACCTCCGTATTTCGAGCGTCTTCTCAAAGTACTGAGCCCGGGTTGACGTTGTACGGCGCCATCGCTGGTAGGCACCGAACATGGAGAAGACCCCCACGAATCCACCTGGAGAGATAAATAATAGATTGATAGAAAGATAATTTTTGTAATTCTGCAACTTTCATCTAAAATACCAAAGTAGTAACAGTATTTCCGTACCTTTCCGGGTCTCCTCCATTGGTTTGTCCACTGCGCAGAGAGCACCAGAGATGAGAAACTGGGCCACCGCGATGCCACCCTTCTTCAGTAGTTGCTTGGCTCCAGGGCGAGATTGATCAATATTCGTCAGGAAGACACTCAACCACGCGAAGTAGCTGTGGTGGTATAGAATAGGATGCATGTAAATATGTCATCATGACTACACAATCAGTTAAATAAATCAATTCTACAAGTGTACTCATACTTCCATGTATCAAGTAAATAAATATTATGATGAAATATGAATTACCTTGAGTAGTTTGGTCCATCGTATGCAAAGAATAGGTCTACCATATCCACGTTGCACTTGTGGAACAGCGCCAAGTTGTTAGTCTTCACCGAATACTGCAGCATTAGGATCTATCACACTGAGCAAGAATGTGGCGGTTTTGCCGAGGTGGCCTGCATGCACATTGTCTTCATAGGTCATGTAATCTCGAGAATGGCGAGTGTGGCAGCATCTTGCAACACTATGTCTAGGGATTCACGACTACAAGTCTGGATGAGATTGAGCAGCGCCTCTGGGTTGGTGAAATCAACTTTCTCCTCCTCAATGAATCTCTCAATTAACAACCGCTCCATTGCTTCACTGACTGTTTTGAGACATAACAAGTATTTAGCATATGCCTTCCCTTTCAGCACACTACTCAGACAGCCACTTGGGATGAGTCAAGCCTCAGCAAGGATTTCAGCGTATCCTGATCCACTACATTTGTGACAAGTCACCATGCCTACGTAGTTCATCGTGGTGTGGAAAGACCATAGGGTGATAAGATGCTTCTTGTACTCGTCTGGGAATTTCCAAATGAGAGGGAGGGCCTTCATGCATCCTCCAAGGTCGAAGGTGTTGAGGACATACTTTTAACCCACCTGTATGGTGGCATCCTCTGACTGCTTCAGCAGCCCCTTGATGACTGATTACTCGGTGAAGGGCTGGTTAATAGTTAATAACACGATACTCTTGGAGGCACTTCGAGTACATTTCACTGTTTATCGTGGGCGGAGTGAACACAGCTCCCACAGGAAATTTGGGCCTAACTCGACTATAGATGTGGACAGGGGCAGTGTCTCAGGTGTGTCGACCTTCAGGGAAAGTGATGTGCTCCGTTTGTAGAGCGAGAGCGTCCGATCTTGGTTGGTAGCATTGAACCCGGGTTTTACCTCGTGTATCATGATAACACCGGTGCTGTTCACCACGTTTGAATCATGGATGTTCGTCGTTATTTTGTTCGTATTGTCCCACTAGAGATGGAATACGTGGTTGCCCTCACTGGTAATAATCTGTGGAGTGAGGGAGATGGATATCTTGTCAAGAGCCTTGACTAGTGCCGTCTCAAGTTACAAGCCGAAATCATAGGTCTCACAGTGACACAGCCTACTGAAAATAGTGATGAGTTGTTTATTGCGGTAGAGGAGTCGTATGGTGGTGCAGAGGAGGGTGTGTTTTGAAAACTTCCACTCTCCTTTCGTCACAGCACGGCAGATGTCCTAGAAAGGTAAATATATTTCTTAGAATTATAGCATTAGAGCAACTAGCATGATAGAAAACCACTTTAATACGCTCAGCACATGTCAGAGTTGGTGGTATGTTATACCTGGCCAATAGAGATTACGATCCATCTAGCCTTTTCACACCTCCCCACGCCTTCATCACCAGAGATAGCAAAGTTCAGGAACTTCACTAGGTCAAACCGGAGAAGATCATCTGATGACTTGACTTCTAGATCTTCAGCTGTAGGAGGCCATGGAAGTGACTTCGACTCATTGAATGCCTGATGGATTATACTACGAAGGAGCAGGGCCATATTCTCATACTTGTCTTTAGACCCAAGCTTATATGCATAGGTCACTGCATCTGCGACGGATAGGCTGGCTCTGTAGACCGGGTTATTCGTGATACAGCCCTTGTCGCCTGGAGTTACCCTGACAAAGGCGATCCACTCATGAATATCGTGGTTCTCAAGACGAACCTTCAGCTTCTCACTTCTGTACTCTGGATTGGGGAAGCCATTTCTCTCCAAGTCTTGGATATAAAGAAGACGCAGCGATGCAAGCTACACAATCTCGTTCTGCCCAATCACTTAGTCTTGAATAAAATCAAGCACAGCATTGACAGCAGTGAATGCCTCCAGATGTGCAGCAGCCGTACGATCCTGCTCTGTCTCAATGCCACGGTTGGTAGCTTGGGCTGTATCATGCAGGTGATTGATATACTTTAAGTTGAATGACTTGCGACTGGCCCGGTGGAAATTGGCCTCTCGCAAACAGGTCCTCGCCTTGCACCATGCGATGTAGCTCAATCTGTTTCCAAGTAGGCTCCTTCAAAGTGCTGTGAATGTCCTTGAATAATGAGAACTTGGTGCATCGTTCAGTCTTACCTGACACCTTCAGTTCAAGCTTTCCACAGAAGATACATTCTGGAGGGAACCGATACATGGTAAAGGATGATGGTGGTTTGCAAGGGGAGCGGGATGTTGAGGCTTCATTAGATATTACACTACACTTTAAATGATCTTGGTTTCTAGTAAAGTTTTGGTAGCACCTCGATGATATCCAATTCCTTCTAAATCTGCACCAGCAGGACTCTCCGAAATGTTATTACATACATCTTCCATGCGATATGGCGAATCATAAGGTTCGATGAGTCGTCTGTCACGAATACTATGTATCTGCGCCAGCGTGGCAGTAGCAGAACCCTTGACTTGACTGAGCGGTGTAAAATCTAGGTGTTGAATACCACTCGCATGTAAAATACAACTTACAGGAAGACGCTTCTGCATTTCTGCTGACTCACCACTATTATCAGTCTTACGTTTCACTGACATTAACATGATTATCCACCATCAAACTATGCTTTGATTATTAGTTAATGCTCACCATCACCAAGGAAAGGTTCTAGCTAATTGTACAATGCGATCTTCACCTAGAAAAGAAAATAGAGATTGCATTAGTAAATAAGCCTTTGGATCATGCAGTGCAAGAATTTTCCCAGTGTTATGTAAAACACTATGAAATTTGGGACGTGTCTGTTAGTAAAAGCTGAATAAAAAACGAATCTTTGGTTAAATTAGTATAGTACTTGAAAATTACCACCTCATCAGACACAAGTAAATAAGGTATGAATGGAGTATTTTTATTGTGGATGAGAACCACGCTTTTACCTCATCTGAAATGTATCATGAAGCGTTCTATGCGAGCACATTTTAAAATTGATACATAAGAACACCCTGAAAGCTGAATCATGAAATTAAACCTCTCAATATACTAAACACAAGTAAGTTATTATTTCTCCTACTAGTGGAGCGGAAATATGGGGTCCAAATACAAGATTTTGAGTGTAAATATTAGTGACTTTTTTCATATTTTTAGAGTTTTAATGTATTCAACATGTTCAAATCATGAAAATAACATTCTCAATGTATTCCCCTGCCAAAATTACACCGAAAATTAGATCATTTGTCTGTGTACGATGTCTAGTTCAAACGATATGCAGATTATCGATTTTCTTCGAAAATCCAAAATGGCCGCCAAGATGGCCGCCAAACGGACCCCATTGGACAATATTTCGTCATGGGAACATAAAAATTCGGTTACTAGACACATTGAGGATTGCAAAAATGTAAGTTAAAAAAATATATCAGCAGGGTGCACGGGGACCCTATATTCCTCCCCGACTATATTGACTGATGGTACTTGGTTTAAACGGAATATGCGTCAAGGCAATAGGTCCATTATCATAGGATTAGGAACAAACCTTGTTAATTAATCACGTGACTATAATCTCTCACCATCGATCGCCTTAGTTGTGCACCAACTACAAAACGAAAAACAGGATTAGATTTGCTTTTAGACACAGATTTTTATTGAAGTAGCTAATGTTAGTAATTCACTAAAAATAGACCATCATTTTCGAAATTTAAATGGCGAGTCAAAACTATTCACTGGAAAATCTGGGTGGGACCCTCCAGATAGGCTAGTTGATGATAATATTGAGGTAACCATAAAAGCGGTTGCTGATATAGTCTGGTCATTGCAAGTTACAAGCAATAAGCAAAGCCTTTAGATTTTCGAGCGTCATGATAACAACAAATTATGTAGAAATCAGAATATTATTATAAAACCAGCCGATAAAGGTTCAGCACCCGTCATTATGTCTAGAGAAAACTACATCCGCGAGGCTGAAAGACAGTTAAGTAACACCAAGCATTACAGAAAAGGTAATGAATTAATTTGGCCTCAAAACAGACTAAATTTCATTGAAATACTTAATTCATTGCATGCAGAAAAGTACATCGAAAATAAACAGCTAAAGTTTGTGCGGGGTGGCAATAATCCACAAAATCGACATTTTATATCTTGCATAATCTTGCATAAAATCCATTACCCAATTGGTTAGATCCATTAGCACCACCTGGACGACCTATCATTTCAAACTGTGGCAGTGAGTCTTATGGCCCTTCAGAATATATAGATCACTATTTAAAGCCCATTGCTAATAGACACAAGAGCTTTCTCAAGAACACAAACACTTTCTTTCAAAATTATCAAAATTGTCATTTCAAAAAATGCATATTTACTCACATTAAACATAGATGCTATGTATACCAATATAGATATTGATGCTGGAGTCAATGCTGTTAATAATTCTTTTGTCAACTTTCCAGATCCAGATCGACCAGATACGGGAATTCTAAAATTATTAGAGCTAGGTCTTAAAGGAAATGATTTCCAATTTAATGGTGAAAATTACGCTCAAATCTGTGGATGCGCAATAGGGTAAACGATTCAGCCCACATTTTGACACGATTTATGTTGTGGAATGGGAAGAGGAGGCACTGAGAAAATCAACAAAAAACTCTTCTTTACCTCAGATATCTAGATGACATCTTCATAATCTGGCAACATTCAGAAGACATTTTTCGCATTTTAAATAACCAAGATTCAAACATCAAGCTAAAAGCTACTATTAGCGGAGCATCAGTTGACTTCTTAGATGTGACGATCTATATGCGTCCTCAGTTTGA
This sequence comes from Chaetoderma sp. LZ-2023a, assembly GCA_034401795.1. Taxonomy (NCBI): domain Eukaryota; kingdom Metazoa; phylum Mollusca; class Caudofoveata; order Chaetodermatida; family Chaetodermatidae; genus Chaetoderma; species Chaetoderma sp. LZ-2023a. Next base: position 57,254,739 of record CM067368.1, read on the forward strand.
TTACTTTGGAAAATTTAAGCCAACAGAGGCTCATCAGCTGCTTCACAAAAAAATCATTTCATCTTCCCCACACATTTAAAGGTCTGATAAAATCGAATAGCATAAGATTCTTTCGAAACGCTTACAACATACAAAACATGCTTCAACACGTTTTCTTCGAAAAATTAAAGATGATACCATCAGTGAGCTTGAAAATCTAAAACCACATAGCGGCCCAGAGTTTGAACCCGTCCAAATTAAACACAACAAATCAATCATGTATGATCGATCAGTTTTTAAATGCGACAAAAACAGATGCAAAGTGAACAACTATAATGTAAACCAACAAACATTCCTGAGTTTTCAAACTAAAAATGAATGTCATATGCGGACAAATATACATTGTGATTCTGAGAATGTAGTCTATTTGATCAAGTGTGCCCTTTGCCAAAAGCAATATGTTGGTGAAACAAAAATGCATTTAGAGTACGTGCTAGAAGCCACGTTTCTGGATAACACCTCACCAGATACACCAATTGCGCAACATTTCCACTTCCTGATCATTTAGTTGAGCATCATTTTGAAATCATGCCAATAGAGCAGATTCCGACTCTGAATAGTGAAGAAGAAACGATTCTTTTCGCAAAACGAGAAGGTCATTGGAGTAGAACAGTAGAACATTCCAAACAAACGCACCATTTGTAATAAATATAGATTCAGGAATATCGCAAAATTATCAATAGACGTAATGTTGAATTAGCAAAAACCATGCAAGATGGATATTCATAGGTGCAATCTAAATTGGAGGAACCGATCAAAGGACAACCCATCATCACTTAAAATAGAAATCCAAACCTTAAAGATTTGCTAGTAGGATCAAAGTTAGACCTCATAGGCAATGGGAAGGTCTCATACCTCCCTATCCATTCTTAAATAAATTAAAACCCAACCAAATCAATGGTGGGGAAACTTGAAAGCATATCCGTAGGAGTTCTTTTAATTGTATATGTACAAGAGTGTGTGTGTGTGTGTGTGTGTACGTGCGTGCGTGCGTGCGTGCGTGGGTGCGTGCGTGCGTGCGTGCGTGCGTGCGTGCGTGCGTGCGTGCGTGCGTGCGTGCGTGCGTGCGTGCGTGCGTGCGTGCGTGTGTGTGTGTGTGTGTGCGTGGGTGTGTGCGTGCCTGTGTGCGTGCATGTATTCATTCGTCCGTTCGTGCATGCATTATTGTGCACATTATTGGCAAATGAAGAATCTAAGTGCTGACAGCGACTGTGACAGATCAATGTAACATATTGCCTGCATTCCGTTGCTCAAGATAAGTGATAATTCAAAGGAAACCGCTGGTCTGGATTTCAAATAGAGGGATTCAATTATAACTATGCCCCGCCTATTTTTAGCTAAGTTTTCTTCGGCGCATTGCAATCGATTTGAAACAATGACCTGAATTACCAGATTCTAAATTTCAACGGTAACGGCCAACATGGTGAATATTTTAAAACTAATTTGACTGGTGTTGTTGGTTCGACCCCTATTAGATTCAAAATACTCAAATGAATGTGTATTAAATTGTATATTCATCAAAAACATACACATTCTTCATGATTCGGGAAAGCACGTTTCTATATTCGCGATGGAGCTATGTCAGTCTACTTAGGATATCAGCAAACAGATGACGTATGTAATTATTACGTCAGATACTTGAGTACCACATCGGATCGCTCTGCCATGAAGCTTTGTTATTACCAATCTCGTTCGCATTGTCATTAGGTCGGTCGCATTTCCATAGCATATGCCATTTATTTGTGAAATGGCTAATCTGATTCATCACACACAAATAATTATACCACGTGGGTTTTCCAATAAGCAATGGTGCCGATGGATGAATCCGTACTGTTAATCAAGTATATGACGTCATAGTTAATTACGTCACATATAGGTTGACGTCGCAATCATGCTTGACAGCGAATACTCGATCGTGAGGCTGGAATAGTCCGTCAAGTGCGCGGACTGTATGTCTTTGATGGATTTACTTTTATAAAACTCGTTATTAAATATTTTGAAACTAATTTGCCTGTACGCTGTTGCTGCCATAGGCATGGAGATTCCAGTCAAATTAGTATTAAATGTTTTGACCGCTTACCTATATAGTTAAAATTGGGATTCTGAGAATGCAGGTTTCAAAATATCTAAATAATTCATAACACGCCCAAAGTGTGGGCGGAGCTTAGATAGAAATGGGCATGACATAGCTAGAAATGGGAGTGGCATAGTTAGAAATCTGCGTTGTGTAGCTAGAAATCGGCGTGACATAGCTACAGAGGGATCTCTCATTTGTCTAAAACGTGCCGCTGCAAGCTGTAGTACAACTCTATTCGCAGATAACGTTAGTAGCACGAAAGGCCGAAGCGAATAGGACTATAGCTGACATTGCGGTAGGACCACAGCAGTAACATTGGTAAACGATGCCGATGAGTTATTCCTCAAGGGAAATAAAAGCTTCTTTAGATGGCTGAAGAAAAACATTGATCTTGTATTTCCATTAGAAATAATAGCTGCGATGAGTTCGTAAAATACGGCGTAATTCGGCTATAATTATATGAAGACAGGTTAGAGTCCCTTGACTGCAACGGGGCTGTCTTGAATCGAAATGTCGACAATATTTCAGATTGTCAACTGTATTCTGAACATGTCACTAGCCACTGTAGTGCCGACCAGACTATCTTTCTGGATTCCCTTACGCTATAACCTGTCTATAGCGGCCACTTGCTTTTGGGGCTACACGTTGGTGGCTAGCTATGGCGGGTGGTCTTACGAACATCCGTCTTAAATGATGACGTACTTGGTGCCCAAAAAGCCATTTCATAGAGCATATGACTTATATTATGGGTACCACCAGAATTAGTTGACGCTTAAATGATCCATAAAATGTAGACTATAGACTACTAGCTCCGCTCCGTCATATCTAGGTCAATAACTCAATATCCATTTGTTCGATTAGACTGCCATATACAGTCTTTAACCTTTTAACACCTACAGATAGAACCGATAAATTATATATGATGTGGGGAATTTTATGTTGCCTATTTTGAAACGAATTTGACTGGGTGGGTTGTAATCGATTCCAGTGAAATTAGTTTCAAAATACCCCTATGTTATAGCTGTTTGCACGTTTAGACAATGGAATTCCAATGTATGGAGTTAACTGAAGATGCACTATTCTTCCATTCATATTCTTTAAATTCAAAGCTAAATATAGAAATACTGTTGGGTAATACTTGTATTAACATCAATATTCTTGACATTTTGCAAATGTTGCGCATTCACCGTAGCTGCTGGAAAGTGCAGTCAAGATGTTTATTTTCAAGGAACACAATACTGAATACATATTTCAAACACAAGTCATTTAGCGGAGTGTATGCGAAAGCACCAGCACCAGCACCAGCACCAGCACCAGCACCAGCACCAGCAGCAACACCAACACCAGCACTAGAACCAGCACCAACAACAGCACTAGAACCAACACCAGCACCAGCACAAGCACTAGAACCAGCACCAGCACCAACACCAGTACTAGAACCAGCATCAGCACCAGCACCAGCACCAGCACCAGCACCAGCACCAGCACCAGCACCAGCACCAACACCAGCACCAGCACCAGCACCAGCACCAGCACCAGCACCAGCACCAGCACCAGCACTAGCACCATCCCTACCAGCAGCAGCATCAACAGTACCAGCAGCAGCGCCAATACCAACACCAACACCAAGATCATTATCAACTTAAGCACCAGCACCAGCAACAGTTCAAACACCAGCCCCAGCAACAACACTAGCACCAGCTCAAGTACCAGTACCAGCAACAGCACCAGCACCAGCACCAGCACCAGCACCAGCACCAGTACCAATACCAATACCATTTTCAATACCAGCAGGGGCGCCGAAAGCACGGGGACAGCGGGTGGGGGGGGGGGGCAGCTGCCCCCGTTGCCCTTTGAGCAGGGGGCAGCTGAGGCAGCTGTGTCCTTTACCCGTTTCTTTGCGAAAAATGAGTAAACATTACTTTAGAACTTTAAACAAGATTTCTAGAATATTCAGAGCAGACTGAGCAGTTGTATTAAAGTTCGGTTGTTTTGACGTAAACACAAGTCCATACAATAATGTGGGAGTGATTCTAGGCCGAATCAAATCATCAATGCAAACGCTATTTATGGAGTGTTACATGTGACATATTGACTTTTCTATCTGTAAACGTTGCATGTATCTTTGCAAATAAAGGCAAGATACATAGTCATATGTTATTTGAATATTTTAAGTGATACTGGTCCACGCTCCGTTAATGCCTTACTTAGTCGGTATAATATAACATATGCGCAATGATGGGCGGTTGGGTGCAACAATATGGACATACTAACGGATATTAATTAGAATTAACAGCAACTCTCAAGCACAGATGTTTAATTCACGTGTGAAGCAGATGCAAAGGTAGAAATAATTTGTATACACATGGCCGAAGTGCAATGTCGGTGGGTGTCTTTGAGGAATGTGTCTAAGATTTATTTTCTCCCCCCCCCCCCCACCCCCACCCGTACCTCACCCCTTGACCCACTCACGCACGCACGCACGCACGCACGCACGCACGCACGCACGCACGCACGCACGCACGCACGCACGCACGCACGCACGCACGCACGCACGCACGCACGCACACACACAACGGGAGGAGCGTGTGTCTGGGGCCTCCATCGAAAGAATGTAAAAATTAGATGCGCTTAGAAGCCATCTCCTATAACTCCTACATAGATATCTAAGTAATAAATATCATCCTCGTGGATTTTTTAATACCGTACTATTTATGAGTATGAGCTCCAACCCCATCTCACCCAACCCCACACCCCATCGCCACCCTTGCAACTCGTACAGTCGTGATACACGTACATGTCTAGCCATGTGAAGCTCTTTGAGTTCTTAACATAAAAGATCATACCACCATCCATCCACACATAAACAAAATCAGACATTTGAAGGCCTCCTTTGAATAGCCCGGGCCAAATGTTCATCTGACAACCACACGCCAATATGGCTACGTAAGAGTCTGCGAAATCATAATTTAAATTACTTATTCCATGCACACTAGCTGTTCAATAGTTTGCTACTAATTTGACGTAATTGTGTTGCTACCTCATCTGTCTATTCATCCAGCATATGCCCGTCGTAGGCCCTATATTTAAGCGAGTCCTTAAGAATTGCTGGGCAGTAGGGATCCAGAGGGTCAGATCCATGGTTGGTCTCGGAAAGCTGCTTGATTGATTTTGTTGGTGGCCATCTTGGATGTTGCACTATTTTAAAAAGTGCATTTAAAAACCTGTGAAACTGCTTGACATGACGCTAAGGAAACGGCATGGTCTTTATCTAAGGCAAGGGCTGAACAAACATTGTTCACATGTTCAAGATGGTTGGGAGATTTGTCTTGGATAACCTAGTTTTCACAAAAAGCACTTTCCCTCTGAATCCTGCTGATTGCAAATATAATTAAGAACTAAAGTATTTCAAGGCAAACTGTGCAAGTCCACCATACAGACACATGCACGAATGCACGCACAGTCAATTTGAGCATCTGGCGCACCAACCCGCCCGCCCGTCCGCCCTCTCGCTCAGATTGTGAATTGGGAACAGGTTCAATTGACCAAAGAATACATAAGTTCCTCGATTAACATTGCTCTAACATTTATACGTAATCATAAGAAACTCAAAATGCAGGAAATCGAGTCATGATCCTGCACCTTTCACTGTTTTTCCTCGTGGTGGTTAGGTAGGTGGGTATCCTCGAACAGCCTTCTATGAGAAGCGGGGTGGGGGACCCATTTCATATCTTCCTCCATACAATGCCATACAGCGTACCCTTTTGTGGAACCTGCCCCAGCCCCTCAAATTTGCTTCCGGCGCCCCTGAATACCAGTACCAGCACCAGCGTCAGTACTTGCACCTGCACCTCCATCGCCACCAGCACAAGCACCAGCACCAGCACCTGCGCCAGCGCCAGTGCCACAGCCACAGCCGCAGCCGCAGCCGCAGCCGCAGCCGCAGCCACAGCCACAGCCACAGCCACAGCCACAGCCACCGCCACCGTCACCACCACCAGGAAAAGCATCATCAACACTGCCAGTACCACAGCAGCAACAGGACCATCATCGGCGCCACCTCCAACAATACCAATAAAACGCCAGCATCACCAAAATAGCGACCAGCTACAGCACCAACATCGGTGATATCAGCACGAGAAGTAACGCTGATTCGCAACCATCGATAACTTCACGCTAACCTGCCTAACCACCACGACCATCGTCAATACCACCATCAATAAAAAAAAAACCTCCAGTGTCAGTAAAATCATTGCGGCAGCAACATCGTCGCCATCATTTGTATAACAGATTGAAAGAATATTCATCCTGTCAAATGCGGCAGCAGCTTCCAGTCAAACGGACGTTTCCAGTTTTAGCTATGTCCCGGCCATCCACCACACTTCGCCGCTATTGTGATCGATCGATCCCTACACTCCCTAGATCTCAATTTTCAGTAAACATTATACGTACATGTAAGCTGTTGAATATTTTTGAAACTAATTTGACTGAGTGCTGTTGCTGCCAATGGTAGCAACAGCGCCCAGTCAAATTAGTTTCAAAATATTCAACAGCATGTGTATTAAATAGTAAAGACATACAATTCGTACAAGAACGATTTAGTCCGTCACCAATTCAACGTTCGTGACGAACTCAATTACGTCACTCATGACGTCGTTGATTATGACATCGTCCTCAACGGCATGTAGTTGATTATGACATGATATAATGGATGGATAAACTGGATACGTCCATTTGGTTCAAAGTATTCAAAACTTTGTTAATCTAACAATTTGTTTCCTGAAATTCCAGCGTCCTACGAGATAAGAAGCCGGCGGTCGGTATGTTAAAGACACGCAAACGCTAAGTCGCATAAAGTGTTCTTCTATGTCAATTAACTTGCGGACGGTTCCGCAATACTACCATAGGTCATGGGGACTGGTCATGGTAGTCTATGGTACTCGTAGACCGGTTTTGAAGCTGCACACGAGCCGATTAATAGCACTGTGGCGAGAGAATCTAGTAAAAATGCATGTCTTTGATGATTTTTGTAAGAGTCGAATGGCACAAAACCGCTTTAGAAATCGTCTTCGCCTGAGAGCTCAACTGGATTGTCGAAACAATTAGATCCCTAGTCATTCCCAGAAATTGATTTCTTTCATTGTGGCCATTCGTATATATAAAGTGATAATTTGTGCTGAGTGTCGCGAAATTAGTGTAATAGCCTGTGTAGAATTCGTACGTGCATGCGTTCGTTCGTGCGTTCATGCATGCATGCGTGCGTGCGTGCGTGCGTGCGTGCGTGCGTGTGTACGTGCGTGCGTGCGTACATGCGTGTGTGCGTGCATGAGTGCGTGCGTACATATGTGCATGCGTGAATGAGGGCCAGCTTGAGTGTGTGCGGGCTTGACTACGTGCTTGAGTGCTTGAGCGCTTGAGTGTGTGTGTGTGTGTGTGTACGTACGTGCGTGCGTGCGTACGTGCGTGTGTGTCCAGTTAGAAAACTAAAGTGTCCCTGGAGGAGGTTTGAGTAGCATTTGGGGAAGATATATCCCGCATGAAATGCCTGATTTAGGTCACTGCACATCCTTATTGTGATAAAGCATATCTTGCCAATTAATTGACGTCTAAGCATTTGTCTGAAGGAATATAAATTATTTTACAAACCTAGATATTCCAGGCGGAACTTTTTTCCAGAAACATGTGCCATCTCATTGACAAAGATTCCCCCCATAGAACACTATTTTAACGCTTTGCCTGTGTGCGTGCGCGTGTGCGTGCGTGTGCGTGCGTGCGTGCGTGCGTGTGTGTGCCTGGTGTCAATTTGAGGCCTTTTCTGTCTACCTTTAAAATCTGCTTTGTAACTTATAGGTTAACCGGCACTTTCTCGAGATATTAGCTATGGCGAATAGGTGCCATTAATTTCTGACGCAATATGTCAATCATTGCCGTGTATAGCCTCACAACGCAAGGCCACGTAACAGAATAATTCCAGCACTTATGGCGTGTGCTGCTTACCATTTCTTATTACAGGAAAGATATTCGTGTATTAAAGTATCAGGCTCTATCTCATTGGTCATATATTTCGAACAAAGTACCATGCCAAATATTAAATAGTCTGGCGTAGAGCGCTTGGAACGCGTAAATAAACATGGGGATTGAGTGGCATTGGCGTAGTAATACCTAGAATAGTGATCAATAGAGGGATTCAATTTATCCGTTAATCGTATGATATCATAATCATCTACGTGACGTATCGGATGGCGTCATAATCAATTACTTGACGTAGCTACGTTCGTCAAGAACGCCTAATTGATGACAGACTAGGCGTAGTTTTCTGGAGATTGATAGTCAGGGAATTCAGGGATCGATCGATTCCAACACAGTCAAAGGAGGGGTGAAGCTTAGGTAAAGATTGGCGGCGCATAGCCAAAACCGGATTCTTCCATTCCTGGTCCTGCCTGTTTATCCTGGATTTAATCGTTTTCTTCTCACACAAAGACATGAAAATTGGACCCATGTGAACATTCACTAGAAATAACCGCTCGCATTTTGACATTAGTTTCTGAAGACCAGTATCTGTTAGTCACTCGCGGAGCACTTCCTCGAATGGAATCAGTGGAATTGGATCATTTAAACATATATGCGAGTAGGCTAATCATAATACCAAGCATGCGGTCGCTTCGAAGACTCAAAGACCTATGATTTATTTAATAGCTCAATGTCAGGATTCATTATGTCACTGTAATTATTGGTTCCACGTCCTGTTTTCAATTAAACACGCACCCTACTCAAGCGATAGTGTATGATGTCATGTAAGTGTCGATGCATTACGTTCTTTAATACTCATCTTGATGAATAGCAACAACTTCCAGTCGAATTAGGTTAAAAATATTCAACAGTTTACCTGTATGATTTCTGTTATACCACATTGCCAAACTATACCTGGCACATCTATGACTGATTGTAGATCCCTAGGCAGACGCGATAGCCTTCTTTCTGATTGGTTGAAAAGTAAATCATGACGGCCATCATAGGCTATAGAAATGTATCAACGGTTAGGTACTAATAAAGCCTGAATAGCTTTCGTTCTCGGTATGATAAAAAGCTAAAATATCAGGGATGGATTACGGGTGACAAATTATTTCACCTGAATCGTTAGTATAAGATAAGGTCAGTTTTCCTTTAAGCAGAGCATACCTATTAACGTGAGATACTGAACTTACAGTTTCAAATGTGTAAAATGCGATAATTATCCACACGTTTTAACAAAACGTGGGGGATATTGTAATCGCCTCCGTCCGTCTGTCTGTCTGTCCATATGTCCGTCCTGCCGTCTGTACGTCTCGCCGTCCGTCCTCCCCAACCGTTGGTGGAATTGAATCAAATTTAGTATATGAGTTACCCATATGATTTCGCTTTGCATGACTGTATTTAGATTTGGCTCCGCCCCCCCCCCCCACTGGGCGTGGCAGGGGTCAAACGGTCAAATCCCTTGTAACGCAATTTCTCTGAAATCATTTGACGGAACTCAACCAAATTTACTGTCTGAGTTACCCATATGACTGCGGGGTACAAGACTTGGCTCCGCCCATAGAGGGTGGGGGTGGTCAAAGGGTCAAATTTTAACCTGCGAAAATTGATTGTAACACATCTCTTCCGAAACCGTGGCCAGAATTCAACCAAATTTGGTATGTGAGTTACCCATATCAATGTGGAGTACATGAGCACATTTACATTTAGCCCGGTGGGGTGTGGTCAAATGTTGACAAAATATATTGTAATGCAGCGCCTCTGACATTGTTGGACGGAATTCACCCGCATTTAGTATGTCAGTTACTCATATCAATGTAGAGTGGGTGAGCACATTTACATCTGGCCCGGCCCAGGGAGTCGGCTGCCGGGGGGGGGGGGGGGGGGGGGTGTCAAAAGGTCAAAGCGGTGAATGTGGAGATTTGTCATGACGCGTCATCGACCAATCAATCTAGTTGTCTGTCATTTGGGGTTCATTATTTTCTGGGGCCCTAGGAATGTATCCTCGTTAGGCGTTGTCTTAATCCCGACGCTATGAGGAATCCATTTCAAATCGGTAATGTGAATTTCTCTATTTAACATGCCTGTCACGTGGAAGATGGCATGTTGTTGGTGTCATGAAATGCGCATGGTAAATGGATGAATCCACGTTTCACTATGCCCCCACGACCATTGCTAGCTATGTTCTGCCTATGCTATATGTGTTGGAATCGATTTATATACGTTGAATCCTGAATTCCCAGAATCGTAATTTCATAGTAACTATAAAGCTAGCCTATGGCAACAGCAGCGGCCAGTCAAATTAGTTTCAAATATTCAACATAATGTTTATTGAATAGTAAAGACATACAATTCGTACAACTGATTAGTTCAGTCAAATTAAAGTTAACCAATCACAAATTGCAACAGTAATCATATATGTTTTGTTGGTCATTAGTGTTATCCACATAATATGTCAAAAATGTAATTTTAACCCCCTCTTGTGCCAACGTGTCGTTATAATGGTATATAATGGCACTCTGCAGTAGTCTTGAGGTATATCTATTTGCAAGTCAAGAGGTCATGCCAGTGGTAAATTTTCAAAAATAGTCTTTTCTTGGCCTGCAAATGGACACTGACTAAGCAAAGATTTCGATTTCCTAGACGATTAACCCTATAATCGCCAAGTCGGTCAAAAGAGCAAAACTTAAAAAAATATTTTCCAAAATTCCAGTGATAAATTTTATTTAAAAAAACAAAGAAACAGTTCTCTTGGCCAACAAATGGTCATTCACTGAGCAAATATTTGAATTTCCTTTAGAAATCTTGACAAATGAAAGGGTTAATTGATAAATAGTAACATTTTGAGCGCTTTGAGGGACTGTTAGCACCAGAGGCCAGAAGGGTTAAGTATTTGTGGGGAACATGGGGTTTTTATCTCACCTGGCTCAGCTTCCATAGTAGCGTCATCTATCGTCTGCCCGGCTGTCAACAACTGTGGCCCCTTTTGACTTTGTTTAGTAGATTAAGACCACTTTTGGTAGATACGTTACCGTAGGCAATATCTATCGTAGCTATGAATATGAAGTATCCACATCCACAGAAACCAAAGTTATGCCCCTTTACATTTCCAACAATACCTCCAAATCAAAATCCGACATTATATGACGTCATAATCGGCTAAGTGGCGTATAGGATGACGTCATAATCATTACGTCATAAATTATTCTATTTGGCCCGTCTTTAACTCTTAATAGCCCGACACGTTGTACGAATTGTATGTCTCTACCATTTAATAAACATGTCATAGGCAGCAACAGCGCCGAGTCAAATTAGTTTCAAAATATTCAATAGCGTACCTGTATAGTTTTCTGGAAAATGATAGTCAGAGAGTTGAGATCGATCGATTCCAACACGAGCGATGTGTAGGTGGGATTTAGCTAGAGATGGGCGGGGCATAGCTAAAAATTGAAAGGTCCATTGATTTCAATTGTCTATTATTTGACTCATTTTCAAGGATGGACATCGCTTTCCACCACAAAGGTTGGCCAAATGTTGTTGGAAACAAATTGCAAGGTTGAGTTTAAGCATATGAAATCACATGGTTCCATATCAATAATGGGTAAGAACACCACTGACAATTGACCAGGATGTTCGCCATTGCCATCATGTCAGATCATCCCAGTCATGGACATTTACTCAGAGACACTAAGATTTTCTATAGTATGTCTGTAGCAGATAAACGCACTTCTCTGATAGTTTCCTAACACATTCTGTGTCAACAGCGCATCAAAGTGCTAAAATACTACTTATATCTATTAAGCATTTAATGAGCAACACTTTCCAAGAAAATTTAATATTAGAAGGCTATTTTTTGTAAATTTTTGACAGGCCTGACCATTAACGGGGTGATGGTAAAGAAAATCCAAGCGTTGGCTTACCCAGTATTGATTTGTAGGTCAAGAGAAGAGTATTTTTGAAAATTTACCACTGGAATGGTTATTCCAGCGGTTAATTTTCAAAAATACTCTTCTCTTGACCTGCTAATAGACATGCCTCAATGACCACTGTAGAGTTGTTTGGTCAGTTTGACCATTAAACGGTTAAGTTGACGCACGAGGGGTTAAGTCTTGTATATAACGCTCTAACATCTTCATTGTCTTGGAGATAGCGCTTATGTTCATCCGTCCACCGTCTGCATGCTATAGTCTTTGCTGGCACGGTTACACAAAGTATCATAGAATATCTGTTATTTTGTTGTGTAATCCACGATATCAAACCCATACCATGGAATCTACTATGTCTCTCAATGATCCGGATGTTATAGTCGAGATTATCGGCGGAATATTTCACAAAATGGCCCGTGGTGAGGTCAGGAATACCAGTTCCGTATGCAAGTGCAGCACTGCTCTAATGTTTCTGAACCGCCATATTGTAGCGGCAAAACCCATGTGGGTCTAGGGTATCGATGAGGAGCCGCGATGCAAATTGAAGATGCATCCCAACACTGAGCGTATCTGATGAGTCATGTCATGTCATGTCAGGGGCATAACTTTTTATTTGTGCGTTTTAATATTCCATGATCGATGCCAAGTTTAAGTTGAATTTCCTTCAGTTGAGTTATTAATTGCGAAATGGGAAGGTTTATCAGAATGGACCTTTCCACCGTATCCATCCATCATATGACATCATAATCAACTATGTGACATGTAGAATGACATCATCATGAATGACGTTATTATGACGCCATAAATTACGTAGATAAGTACATCACGAGCACATATTTGAAGCCGGACTATGCGTTATTGTACGAATTGTATGTCTTTCCTGTTTAGTAAATATTCTGTTGAATATTTTGAAACTAAATTGACTGGGTACATCGTTTTATGAGGCAGACTAGCAGTCTTATGGAGCCAGTATATTTCCAAGACTCCATCCATATCGGAGGAAGTGATGCGAATGCGAATGAACTAGTAATTTATTTTTCATTTAATTATTTTTTATTATCATTGTTCGTATCATGCTCTTGTTATTGTTGAGAATGCCAACCTCATATTTACTATTGCCAAGATGATTGCCTTTACTAAATTTGTGTTATTGAACAATAACATTATTGTAATTAGTATACCATAAAATATCTCTCCAAATCACACACACACACACACACACACACACACACACACACACACACACACACACACACACACACACACACACACACACACACACACACACACACACACACACAACACACACACACAAACACACACACACACACACACACACACACACACACACACACACACACACACACACACACACACAAACACACACACAAACACACACACACACACACACACACACACACACACACACACACACACACACACACACACACACACACACACACACACACACACACACACACACACACACACACACACACACACACACACACACACACACACACACACACATACACACACACACACACACCTACCACTATAGTCTCTCTCCCCCTCCCTCCCTCCCTCCCTCCCTGATCGTGCGGGTTACTTGGCCGTAACATCCCGGTACTGCTCCAGTAACGGCCCAGTAACCACCGTTATCAAAGAAAAGACAGACAGACTCTGGGACAGATGCAATGCTATATAATAGACGGTTCCGGTTGTAGCTGTTCCCCGCCCACTCTAGCTAAGCTCCAGCCACAATTCGCCGTGTTGAGATTGCTCGATCCCCGAGGCAGTATGTGGCAGCAACAACGCCCAGTCAAATTAGTTTCAAAATATTCAACATAATAACACACACACACACACACACACACACACACACACACACACACACACACACACACACACACACACACACACACACACACACACACACACACACACACATACACACACACACACACACCTACCACTATAGTCTCTCTCCCCCTCCCTCCCTCCCTCCCTCCCTGATCGTGCGGGTTACTTGGCCGTAACATCCCGGTACTGCTCCAGTAACGGCCCAGTAACCACCGTTATCAAAGAAAAGACAGACAGACTCTGGGACAGATGCAATGCTATATAATAGACGGTTCCGGTTGTAGCTGTTCCCCGCCCACTCTAGCTAAGCTCCAGCCACAATTCGCCGTGTTGAGATTGCTCGATCCCCGAGGCAGTATGTGGCAGCAACAACGCCCAGTCAAATTAGTTTCAAAATATTCAACATAATATTTATTAAATAGTAAAGACATACAATTCTTACAACAACGCATAGCCCTTCTTCAAATATGCGTTCGTGACGTACTTATCTACGTCATTGATGACGTCATTCATTATCATGTCATTCTACACGTCACGTAGTTGATTACGACGTCATATGGTGGATGGATAAAGTGAAAAAGTCCATTGGTGAGGAATTGCATTTTTTTTATTTCATTGTAGCAGGTACAGAAAAGAAAGTTATAACATATCTAGCAATTATTATATGACTAACATAAATGTCAAGAAAATTAAACCATTACAAATCTACCATATGTCTATTGAAATATTTGAAATTATCTAAAATGGCAACATAAAAACCTAGGGGAAAAATGTTCATATCTAATATATCCATGCACGGGTTTTTTTTACAGATTAACTAATACGAGACGTGCATAAATGTGCATACTGAATAGTATAAAATATAATCCATCAACGTATATCGAAGCTGCGCCGCCATACCAAATTATATATAGATATAATCACCTTGATTTTTTATATCTTGGGTGCAACAAAAGATGACTTGAACTCGAATTTTATTTTTAAAATGATGTTTATAAAGATTGATCCCTTAACATTGACTTGCTCCCAGAGATATGAGATTGCATTGGCATAGGCCAAATTAGCCTTACTAGCTAACCTAATGACCCCAGGTCATATCAGTACTTAATACCCTAAACGGATAATTATTCTTGAAAATTACCTCCCAAACTTGTCCCATACGGTAAGAATTTATAATTACTCTTCGAGTTGGAGAGAAGTATGCGCGTGCGCGTGCGATTAAGTGACCCTCATCAGCTGTCTATCAATAAGTTTTCTTGATCTAAGCAATTCAAAAAGCAAAAAGTCTAAACAAGCCAAGGATTTACAGATATCCTATATCTATTTTATTTGTCATATTTTAATGTCAGACTACGATATGCATTCTAGGCTGTCGTTATACATTATTTCATTTTAGCAGCGGGTAGCATTTAGTTAGATAGTTATCTTAGCCAGCCAGCCAGCCAGCTAGTTAGCCAGCCAGCCAGCCAGCTAGCCAGCCATCCAACCAGCAGGCAGCCAGGCAGCCAGGCAGCCAGGCAGCCAGCTAGCCAGCTAGCCAGCTAGCCAGCTAGCCAGCCAGCCAGCCAGCCAGCCAGCCAGCCAAGAAGCCAGCCAGCCAAGAAGCCTGCTAGCCACCCAACAATCAAGCCAGACAGCCAGCCAGCCAGCCAGCAACATGGTTAGTCGGTCTGTTGATTGGTCGGTTGGCTCGTTTGTTGGTTGGTCCGTCAGTCCGTCGGTCCGTCGGTCACTCGATCGGTCGCCCAGTCAGTAAGTCCGTCAATCAATCAGTAAAAAATTAAACCTTATTCCCGACTGTCCTTTCAGGAGTTTTCGTATACAGTTATCAAACTTGATGTATGTATGGCTTAGGGCATGTAGCGCAAGAAAAGTTGCTCAGTGTCAACTCGGTGTGAGCTAGTTTTCACGCTTCACTCATAGCTACCGACATTCTATCGATCTTATTACAACTCTTATGATGCATTGGTTAAACCTGACACCACATTGGCTCTCAAAAGCCACATAATATAACTCATTGTCTACGGCTTACCAATCTGAGTGTGTGTGGAAATGATGGTGGTTCATTAGGACAGGTGGTCTAACGACCACGTGACTTAAGGATACATAATCATGGCTTCCCCAAAACAACTATTGGCTATAGACAGGTTTACCTGTAATTAAAATATTACAATCTGACGAAAGACTAGTACTGCTATGGTTAACTAATTAAGATACGTCATGGATACCCATCCAGTAGCTGAGGAAAAGGCCCCCAGCATAACATCGGCGTTGATGACAGTAAATGCTCCCATTGGCATTGCGCTACCGCCTCGTAGATTCGGTGACAAACTGTATATCATCGCGCCCTCGTCTAGAAGCGGACCTAAATTCGCATCAAACTCCACACCCACGATTCCTTTAAAGAACAGAATGGCATGTGCCTGGAATGTCTTGGTGCTGCCAATATCCGTGGTCGAGGTACCGACGCCGACAATGCTGACCTTTCTTTCTGGAAGTAATTGGGCTGCTTCGCCCGACCTACCCGGTGAATGGAATGTAGAATGGTCACTCGGATCATCTGATCCAAATGTTAACTATCAACAGCTTATAGCGACAACAGTTTAAAAAAAGATACTTCCTTGTTCCAGTTCCTAGATTCTAATCAAATATATAAGGTCCTGTCGCGCAATCATATTAAGTAGAGTTCATTCAAATTCAAGTCTCTATCGAGTTATGTATTTCAAGGTCATTTCAGTCTTCACATACTTCACAGTTTGATTATTTGACGCTAAATACAACCTTTGCCCACAGTATAATCATTGCTGCCATAGACTATATTTCCACTCCTTTGCATGTTGACAATCCCAAGAAAGACGACGTGAATCAGGAGGCTTAGGATTAGTGGTAGGAGGCGGAGGGGAGATGGGGAAGAGGGACTGCAGTGGTGAATCGTGAAGCCTAACATGAAAAGGTGAAGGCGATATGGAGGAGACTAGGAGGAGGTGTAGGAAGGTGGTAAATTGGAATAGGACGGCGGAGGAGTGGTATGAGCCAGAGAGCAAGCATGATTGATGAAAAGGTGTAGGCTGAGGTCGATGAAGAGGAGGAAGCAGATAAAAATGAAGCATATGTAGAGGAAGAGAAAGCTGAAGAGGAGGAAGAATGAGGAGACGTACTTAACAGCTATCCATAAGGGCAGTAGAAGAAGGATTGATAACAGCCGCATGGATTGGAGGACGTGATAAATAGGAGGAGAAGCGATGTACATTGAATCCCTGGGATGGGTAACGGATGGAATTGAGAATGAACATAAAGATACCCCGATCAATCAAAAAGACCATCCCCGAGGTTTAACAAATAAGTGTATACATACTGGAGTGATAAACTCTAGTTTATGCTCGGTTACCTCAAGAATGCTTGACAAGAAATCGATAAAAGAGTCCACACCAGGAAAACATCACCAACCCTTCGAACCGGATAGATCAAATCGACTAAATTCTTTACAATTTAATAAATATTTTATTGATTATTTTGAAAACAATTAGATAGGGGGCTGCTGCTGTCTACCAAAATATTTAAGAGCTTACCTGTATAATTATCTTGAAATTGAGATTCCGGGAATTTTTGGTTCAACAGATTAATCGTTAACATGCTAAGCCCAAATATCTGAGAATAAATCTTAAGGCAACAGCAAGTAGCTGGAAAGAAGAGACACCAATACTCCGCATGAAGAGCAGCGCCAAACTGTGGGGACTAACTAAGGCCCAAAATTATAAACACTCCAGTGGGCAGAGAAACTCAGTGACGGGGGAATAAAGGGATTCGCATGGGGAAGAAAGTAGCAGCTGTGCTGGTATCGTCCTATGTCAACTAAAACAACTCGACTGTAACACGCATATAAGAACAGAAGCTGAACAGAAGCTGGACAAGAACAAATACGGTGGGCACACCGTACGCAATGATAAGCCCTGGGATTGCATGGCATTACCTTGAAGGATCATTAAAGCGTCAGCAAATAGATGAGAGACTGGAAATCACCAAGACAAGATGTAGCCAACGAAGTGGTTACGTACTTCAGAAACATGGTTCACGAAATGCTACTAAAAGAGGGCCAAGTACAACACGGGAAGAACGTAACAAGCAGGGAAGATCAAACACCTCACTTCTCGAAGATTATTGAAGATTCGATTCAAGCGAAATGTGGCCTTGACTTCCTTCATAGGTTGACAGAAGGAATTCGACATCCTTTGGATCTATTGAACATTATTAAAGAGGACTGCATTTCTGGCTGCATGCATCAGTGGACCAAAGCCTATATATATATATATATATATATATATATATATATATATATATATATATATATATATATATATATATATATATATATATATATATATATATATATATATATATATATATATATATATATATATATATATATATATATATATATATATATATATATATATATATATATATATATATATATATATATATATATATATATATATATATATATATATATATATATATATATATATATATAGGCTTTGGTCCAAATATATATATATTCAACAGTAGGGTCAGAGTGACAGTGGATGGAAGGAAGCGCTACCAGAATCTCAAAAGACATAAAGTGTGATATAACGGTGCCCCGTTATCAAGGCTTTTCATTCTCTTTGTCTGATACTCCAACTCTAGAATGGAATTCAATCGGAAGAATGCCCTTGTTTACTGAGGAATATACAAGCACTACAACCTAGAGAATACTGTTTGCCTTGAACATAGTGATTGCACGACCGCATGTCTTGAGTGTTATTTACTTCCAGAGAGAGATTGGCAACATCGTCGTGTCGT
>CM067368.1:57273997-57333997 GCA_034401795.1 Chaetoderma sp. LZ-2023a
GAGGGAGGGGTGAGGGAGGAAGAGAGAGAGGAGGGCGGGAGGGAGGGAGAGAGAGGAGGAGGGAGGGAGTGACGGAGGTAGGGAGGAAGGGAGGGAGGGAGGGAGAGTGAGAGAGAGAGAAAGCGAGAGAGATTATTAGACTGAGACATAAGAAATAGTGTATGTTTGCGCGCGCGAGAGAGAGAGAGACAGAGAGAGAGAGAGAGGGCGAGGGAGAGAGAGATAGAGAGAGGGTGTGTGGGGTGGGGTGGCGGTGATGGTTACAGGCATGTTTTATGGTATACTAACGCGAACAACATCATTATTCAATAAAAAATGTATAGGAAAGGCAATATTGACAATAATAGCTAGTATATTGATATCATGAGGAACATAGATTTCCAGTCCTTCTGGAAGCGATGGATTCGTAGATCAAAGATGCCCTAGACCAAAAGAGTACAACGCGTTGCGTATCCTTGATGCTATATAATTGTAACTGAAGGGCGGCTCCAACGACAGGTCTAGACAAACTTGCTGCCTTTCAGCGCAAACATCTATGCGCCATCCCTAAGCACAGATGACCAGACGACATAATTTCCAATGATGCACTATACCACATTTGTAATACATCGCCGATGTCCGTAAAAGTCGTCAAGCAAAGATGATCCATGTCTGGCCATGTGCTAAAGATATCAGAAGAAACACCTTCACAGAGAGCCTTGCAATTTGCCTTACTGGGAGCCAGAAAATATAAAGCCAAGAGAGGGCACCTTTGTATAAATCTGTTGTGAGGTAACCTTAAGTAAGCAGGACTCGCTACACTCAAATCAACTATGGACAACACATAGTAGGCAAAAGCGAAGAAGAACTGATTGCAGCTGTAGGCTGTTTCTACTACTACAGCCGCAGAACACAGTAATCTTATATACATATTGATATGCTCACCAATAACAAGAACAAATTAAAAACAATGATGACCATAGTAACACGTCTATTGCCATTCACAGAACTTCTACCGATATTGGTGGTGTCTTGAAAATATGTTTACCAAATGCACACTGGGATGACTATAATAATAAATATAAACGTTTATGGTTAGGTATTTTAAGGTATTTATGATTATGTAGGGAGAGGGCCTCAATAGATTGCTAGAACTTGTGACCAATCCCGATGCATAATTAGGACAATAAAATATGTCTAACAAACGAATTCAAAGTGTGTTAGAAACTATTCAACATGCATACAAATTGGGAAAGGCATAGATAGAAGTCGATGCCTCAATGGAGGTATTCAGTTTTAGCTATGCCCCGCCCATCTTTAGCTAAGCTCAACATAGCCATTGCCCATGATGGGATCGATCAGCAAGTTTGCACGTGATCACCATGAGATTGGGATTATAAAATATATACATAATCCTCTAACATGACGTTATATCAATAA
This sequence comes from Chaetoderma sp. LZ-2023a, assembly GCA_034401795.1. Lineage (NCBI taxonomy): Eukaryota > Metazoa > Mollusca > Caudofoveata > Chaetodermatida > Chaetodermatidae > Chaetoderma > Chaetoderma sp. LZ-2023a. The sequence continues at coordinate 57,275,417 of CM067368.1, forward strand.
ACGGGCATTGAATATTGATTCGTTGATTCGGATGATATGTTGGTTATGCTAAAACAAACCCCCACAAATGTTGCACCCCATAGAGTTACTGCATAGATTCCTCAACCTGCCACAAAACAATCATTCATTGAATTATGCATCTACTGTCATCTCTGAAAGCTCTTATCTACGCTATAAATTGGGAGACATCTTTATAACCAGAAACCAGTGAAATGTTCCAGCTTGGTTTCTGTCTGCGAGATATTGTCTTGGCCGGTTCTGAGTCGAACCTAATTCTGAATAACCTCGCAGATTAATGCATTTACTGCTGAAGAAATATGTCGTGAAGCTGTGCGAGCTGATTGTTGGACGAGGATAGATGTGTCTCACTTACACAGCAACATCTTGTAACCTTAAGTTTTGCACTCTTGATAAAGCCACAAACTCAGTTGCGGAGATGGATATGTCCGTGATAGGTTTGCGTGGAGCAGATTACTTTTTTTAAATTAGAGATGTCATTATTTAAAGCCTATATCGATGGTATTGATGGAGCTATTTCCCTTTTTATGGCTGCCCTCGACGTCACCGATTGGGCGTGGATTGCATGATGTGATGGTGTTTGGGTAATTTTGAAAACCATGGCACAGAAAGCTTCAAGATGATGTATGGCAATACAAGGGACCATTTTACCTATGCCCCGCCCATTTCTACCTAAGCTCCCCCCACACTTGTGATATCAGCCCACATGTGACGTAATTGATTATGACGTCATATACCTGAGTGACAGGTTGGATTCATCCGTTGAGATATTGTAAGCTCTAAACTGAACATTTGGCAATAACGATGGTTTGTAAACGGGATGATTGAATTAAATTGAGCAGGCAAACTAAACATCATAATGTTGACATTAACGCACTACGTCGACTTGATGATGTTTGTTTTGAATACTTATATCCGGTAGACAGTATATTTAGAATTCGCCAATATACCGATGGGTTCCGATATGCCGCCTGTTTGTCTGTCTCTCTCTGTCTGTCTGTTTGTTTGTTTGTTTGTTTGTTTGTTTGTTTGTTTGTTTGTTTGTCAGCGTCCAATCACAGTTAAGGTTATATCTCAGGATTGGTTTACCCGAATAGAACTAAACTTGGATATATGCTTTCTTTCATCAAGTGGAAGGAGCAAAATGATATTGATGTTATGAGGTCAAAGTTCAATGTCACGGTGACGTTGGTAGGTGACCTTACTTTTTACGGTTGTTTTGCATTTATACGAACATATCCTCTTGTATCTCGGCATGGCTTAACCATATTTTGAGGTCATGAGATTAAAGTTCAAGGTCACGGTCACATTGGTCTAAAATTCTATTATTTCTAAATTTTAACACAATGAAGGAACTTGCGGAGCAAGAGGATTTCCAGACTCGATCTGGCTAAGAAAACTTGGTTCCGGATCAGATCAAATTCCGGATCTGTAGATATCTAGGAAAATGCTGGTCCAATATAGCTCAAATTTTAACAAACTAAAGGGTGAGACGATTAATTAGGATTTCACAGTCTTGAGCGTGTCCAGGAAAATCCGGGGGAAAAATCAAGAAAATCTTATTTCTTTTATTTTCATGTGGCTGCAGATATGAGACATCTACAGAGTGAAGATATTCGATATGTGACTCAAGTATTTAACGTCATAATCAAAGTCTGCCATATATTTTCTGATGTCTTAAGCAACTGATGTACTCTGTCAAGAAAGCATCAACTGCCCGAAAGCATGTGTCTAAATTGTATTCTATTGTGAATTTACAATTTAATAAACATTCTGGTGAATATTTTGAAACACATCTCAGGCAAATTAGTTTCAAAATATTATTCAGCTTACCTGTATAGTTACTTCGGGGTCTGAAATTGTGTGAATTCAGGATTGGGAGTGGTAAAATTAATTGAAACGTGCATACAATGTGGGCGTGGCATAACTAGAAATTGATCCCTCTATTGCCCTGTGAATTACTTTATGGAATTATAAGAGGAAAATTATAATGCTGTCACAATTTGTCACGTGATACTAAGTGATTAGGATGATAAATACATAAATAATCCTCTAACATGTATTTACATCAGTAGGCGAACATTAAATATTGAATTGCCGATACGGTTGGTTATGCTCAAACACAACCCCACAAATGTTGCATCCTATGGATCTACTGAGTTTCAAAATTTCTCAACCTGTTACAAAATAATCTTTCATTGATTCCTGCGTCTGCTGTCGTCCCAGAAAGCTCTTATCGACGCAATCAATTAGTAGACAGCTTTATAACCAGCAACCCGTGAAATGTACCACGTCGTCGTTTCCAATTTGCGCGATATTATCTTGGCATGTTCTTACTCGAACCTAATTCTGAATAACATCACAGATTAATGCATTTGTTGCTGAAGAAATATGTCGTGAAACTGTTGGAGCTGAGTGTTGGACCAGTGTAGTGTACACTCTCTGAATGACGATGTTGAAAGCTGATTCTCCCTTATACAACAGCTTGTAGCCCCAAGTTTCGTACTCTGGATAAAGGCACACACTCAGTTGCGGAGATGGACATGTCTGTGACATGTTAGCAAGTAGTAGATTATGTTTTTGAAATTGGAAATACCTTGATCAGTATTGGTTCGAATTGCTGAAATTACTTCCCCATTTGAACCCGAAAAGCCAAGAACCAGAAATCTGTTACGATTTAATAAATATACTGTTGAATATTTTGAACATACGTTGATTTGAAACTTTTGCTGCTTATGGCAATAACAGGTTCCAGGCAAATTAGTTTTAAAATATTACCTGTTTATCAACTTGAATTTGGAATTCTCCTGTTTTATCATTATGTAGTCTACATGGTGGCATGATGTGATCATCAATCTCCCTAACCATTGGACGCACCTTTTCATTCACTCCCCAACGCCCCCACGTCACGTGGATTCGAGGAGCGTGGCTTAACTGTGCATATATGGTGTGCCAAAAAGGGATGTGGTCTGATGGTTGTGTTTGTACAAGGATGCCCACTCTTTGCAAAACATGGGCAAGTGTTTATGTAAAACACAAGCAATTGTTTCAACAACGACGGACGTGTTTTTTTAAAGACCCCTCTACGTAGATTGGGATTTTCTATTTCCTGTGTGCGTATGTCAACATGATGCGTATTTGGACGATCTCAGTTGAGTTCTGGAAATGATGCACTCCACATTGCGCAATGTTCAGCACGGATCGCGTACACATGGGCGCGTTTTAGTTCAAATTCACTACGCACACATGGAGTGTTTTCACACAATGATAAATCTTCGTTCCCCAAAATCCAATCCCAGACAAAACAAAGTACTCGCCAAAAGCGCAAATCCTAACAGTCACCAGTATATTGATTTGGGGAATTTATCTTCTTAGAATGAAGTTCCGCTCGCCAGTGACAGATTCCATTTGGATTATCCATACAATTAGACCCATGATCAATTCCAGAAATTGTGGTCTTTCAGCACCACCATTCGTATTCAATGTATATATTCGCCGTGAATAATGTCGGGATAATTTGACAATACTGGAGCTTCCCGAGTTGTGGAAGAAATTTTCATTCTCAGAGATTGGCTTAAATGCAATGGATGAATCCGATCTGTCGATCAAGTATATGCCGTCATAAACAAATATGTCCCATAAACCTAACAATTGGCAGACATACTCCATCATCACGATGGAATAGTCCGCCAAGCGTACGAATTTCTTTGATGGATTTACTATTTCATAAACTCTCTGTTGAAACTTTGAAACTAAGTTGACTGGACGCTGTTGCTCACATATGCAGCAACAGCACCCAGTCAAATTAGTTTCAAATGATTATTTTGAATTGACATTCTGACATCAGAGTGTGACGGGTTAAGAGACAGATATCTTTCCTCTCCAAATTTCCTCCCTCTCTAATGTAAACTCCAGCAGACATTTATAGAATTATGACATAGAGTAACCCTTTAAAACCTAAGCAGTGGTATTGAGAAATATTCATTTGCAAATCAAATGACCGAGCCAGTCATTACAGTGGTAAATTTAAAATAGTCTCCTCTTGCTCTGTAAATAATGAGAGAATTTGAATTTTTTTAAAAGAATGTGGCTATTAAAGTGCTAAGAGCATTACATTCGGGAAGCATAAGTATTTCTCTTTTCTGCGCGTTTATTATCTAAGAATGTCAGCCAAGATCACCAAATACTATGTGATGTTATTTGATGTTGTTTCAAGACATCAAATATTAATGTCAAAAGATGTTCTCCATTAAAAATAACCGAGTTACAGAGAATTTTACAACATAAAAAATCGTGTATCTCATGGAAATACAAATTTTATGCTGCCCTTTCTTTCTATCTAACTGACTGTAAACCATCTTTGCAATTATTCTAAAACATCATTTTCCAAATTTCAAGCTAACGTGACTCAGATAATTACACTTTCTATCAACTAGGCTAATCTGGCATTAACCACAACATAACTCAAAGGTAGTAGCTTTGCAGATAAATCGATTTTGCCAGTGGAGTTTACAAGAAATAGCCTTCTGTTGTCCTGTAAATATATATTTCTCAAGACCACGGCATATGTTGTTTTGGGCAATTTGACCAGTAAGTGATTAATGGTCAAGGAAATATAAATTACTGTTTAATTAGTATCGAATTGCTGTCCGAGAGAATAGTATTTTTGAAAATTTACTACTTGAATGGCATGCTCGGTAAACCGAGCCAGTCATAATAGTAATCAATTAAAAAAAATCTTATCATGGCCTGAAAATAAACATTCCTCAAGACCACTACAGAGGCCGCTTTGGTAGGCGTGGTCATTTTAGTGTTAAGTTGAGAATACAGAGGTTAAATTATACCACGTTTGGTTACTGCTATATGAAGTGACAGTGTTATTCAATTCACTATTTAATGTTGCATGGGCTCTGGACGGAGTGCTTCATCAGATTTCACCAACACATTTGCCAAAATGATAGTAAGTAGTGATTCTCATTCAGATCCTTTTGAGGTTATATACCCCCTCCTAAACTTGCCAATTGATACCAACAAAAGTAGTGGCCGTGGGTCCCATGAATATGATTGCTAAATAGTAACTAGTTTTACAGGGATTTCGCATAAGTATGACAACATAATCTACCGTGCAGTCCGCATAATGCATAGTTCGGAGTTCCACGAATGTTCTACAGTTAGGATGGAGAAGAAACACACCGGAATTCAGTTTTCGATACAAGGATTTCAGATATGGGACACACAGAAGTTAAATGCAATGAGAAACACTAATAACAAGTCTTCCTTCTGCAACCCTGTCTCATATTTCCGTATCTGATGCAGAAATGTGAACGTGTATATCAAAATCTATTATATTTGGGAGTGAGTAGTGAAGCGACTTGTGACCATATTACTGGCCAGATCCCATCATGTACCGTGATAAATCTCTTATTGCGATCCTGAGTTTGCCTAACCAGTTTCGAACTCGCAAATATAATAGAGTGATCCATTTCTACCTATGCCTCGTAGATGCCTGAATTGATCTTAACACAGAATCGTAATGCCATAGTAAGTATACAAGTAAAGCAGCGACACCTCCCAATTATATTAGTTTCGGAATATTCAACAGAATGCTTAATCAATTGTGAATTCATCAACGACATGACGTCACATATGTGGGTGACATATTGGATACCTCTATTGTGATCGCTTTGTCAAATGCAATGTATCGGGTCTGACATAACAATATTAATGCACCAGATGTGATGTAAATATACTATTCTAAAAGTGTGTGTTCGTAAGCAAAACAATTGAAAGTGCTTAGCTATAGTTTGCAATCGATTGTCTTCAGGAAATGCATACGGTGATGTATGATTATGTATTCTGCGACCGTTGTAGTAGAAACATCCTACAGCTGCAATCAGGCCTGCGTCACTTTTGACCACTGTGTCTTGCCCTCAGACAAAATCTTTAGATTCATGATGTGCATTCTTGATCTGAGTATACCGAATCTGGCTTTCTTGAGGTCACCTCGCATTACACTTAGCATATTTAAGCAATGATATCCGCTCCTTTCTTTATATTTGCTGGCTCCCAGTAGGGCGAATTCCAAGGCTCTTTGTGCTGGTTTATCTTCTGGCAATCTAAGTACAGGACCAAATATTGACCATATTTACTGGGCGACTTTTACAGACGACGGTGATGTATTAATAGTGGCAGACACCAAGTTTGTTACTGTTATAAAGCATCAAGGATACGCAATGCAGGCTGCTTTGAGTAAACGTACTTTTTCCAGGAGCATCTTTGATCTACAAATCCATGTATTCCAAAAGTACTGGAAAGCTATGTACCTTAATTAAGCAGCGTGCAGTAATGCCAGCAGTACAATTTGTTGTTTGCTTGCAGATATTGGGAGTAGTTCGTCAAAGGGTTTCTTTTCCTTGTCTGTGAAGTTCGTGTCGTCGGCATAGTCCTTCTCTAGCGACATACACATTATGGGTCTTGTGGAATTTGAGCGGCACATAATTCAATGCAGCAGCAATGTAACAGCTGAAAAGCATGGAGGATACACTATCTCGCTTTGGGAAGCGGATTGATGTCTCAAACTCTGCCGACATCATTGACTTGACTCATGCCCTCAGCTTGGTCTCTGCAATTAGTAGTCTCAATAGCCGTAGCTCATCCTCATTGCAATTGAGCTAGTATATTATATCTAGGATCCTCGAGCATTTAATTTTCTCAAGGCTCGTGTCTCATCACATTGCACAGTATGATGGATGGAAATTTACAAAGGGCAATGAAACAGCAGCCTGAAACACGTATGGGAAGGGCAACCAAATCGATAGTAATAATGAAAAAGATTCTACACATGTGTCAGAAAGCTTCTTTTACCAGTCTGAGGGTGACTGACTGTAACCATGTTAACGACGGAGATGTTGGCCTATATTATGCAATGCTGTCAGAGATAGGCTTTGGAGATTAACAATGTGATGAGTTATTGAGGCACCGATTGATCACATGGCCCTATCATGGGCTCGATGCCAAGTCGGCCAGTAACCATAGGTCTGTGAAGGTTAGATTTAGCTTGAAAATTAGATGCTCTGAGGCACAATCTCATGCGTCCTTAGTAATATATAGATATATAGCATTATCTTCTGAAACTTCGTATGCTGTCGTCCTTGCATATGTACTTTAAAATAGGATATGTGCAAAATGTCTGAATCCTCCATTGTCAAAGGCGAGCTTTACTGCTCCTAAGAGATCCTGAGTAGTTGAAACCAGACGTCAATGAAGCGATATTTAAAATGTGAAACCGCAGGTGCGATACACGAGCTTTACTGCTCCGAATACAGTACTTTAAAACGACCGTTTCTGTAATAAAAGGAATAATTGGACGAAAACCTAAACGATCACTTAATGGAACATTAATGGCAGGTGGTCTCATAATACAAGCTACGTATCATAGAATATAGATTCATTGGGCCACAAGATGATGATTCCTTAACCATTTCATGACAAATCGGCCAAAATCGGCTTCTGCAGTGTTTTTGAGGAACGTATTATTTTTAATTCTCCACTGAGATGACTGATAAATTTTACAAAATTGGTCTTCTTTTCGCACACGAATAGGCATTTAATAGGCAAATAGTGTGATATTCTTGACCAAATTTAGTCATTATAGTGTTTAGATTGTCTTGGTGGGTTCTGAGTCGAACCACCATCATTGGCACCAAAAGCCAGGGGGCTCTCTCTCTCACGTGCTCGCGCATGTGTGTGTAGGTGTGTGCGTGCGTGCGTGCGTGCGTGCGTGCGTGCGTGCGTGCGTGCGTACGAACGTGTGCGTGTGCGTGTGCGTGTGCGTGTGAGTGCGTGAGCGCGTGTCTGTGCCTGTGCGTGCCTGTGCCTGTGCCTGTGCGTGCGTGCGTGCGTGCGTGCGTGCGTGCGTGCGTGCGTGCGTGCGTGCGTGCGTGCGAGTGTGTGCGTGTGCGTATGCGTATGCGTATGCGTGTGCGTGTGCGTATGCGTATGCGTGTGCGTGCGTACGTGCGTGCGTGCGTGCGTGCGTGCGTGCGTTCGTGCGTGCGTGCGTGCGTGCGTGCGTGCGTGCGTGCGTACGAACGTGTGCGTGAGTGTGCGCGTGTCTGTGTCTGTGCCTGTGCGTGCCTGTGCGTGCCTGTGCGTGCATGCGTGCGTGCGTACGTGCGTATGTGCGTGTGTGCGTACGTGCGTGTGCGTGTGCGTGTGCGTGTACGTGTGCGTGTGCGTGTGCGTGTGCGTGTGCGTGTGCGTGTGCGTGTGCGTGTGCGTGCGCGTGTGCGTGCGCGTGTGCGTGTGCGTACGTGCGTGCGTACGTGCGTGCGTGCGTGCGTGCGTGCGTGCGTACGTTCGTGGTGAGTTCGTGCGTTCGTGCGTTCGTGCGTGCGTACGTGCGTGCGTGCGTGCGTGCGTGCGTGCGTGCGTGCGTGCGTGCGCGCGCGCGCGCGCGTGCGTGCGTGCGTGCGCGTGCGTGCGTGTGTGTGTGTGTGCTGACTGCCAAGGTGGAACAAGGACATAAATCAATTTAGGAGTCAGCGATGTCCAATGTGTAGCCCTTTAATGGACAAGATTTAAAAAATAGCTCAATTAAAGGCTTTTATCTTGTCATCAGAGAAAAAACATGTTTTGTAATTGTTTTCACGACCTCTACTCTACCTATATTGAAATCGAAGTTAATGTCAATAGTTTTGAAATTATAAAAGATAACTTTTGATGGCATAGCGAAGTTTGTCACGTCACCCAATCTGGCCTCAGAATAAACGACTGGTGTTTTCAGATTAGACAAAAATGACGTCTGATAATAAACGACGTGTGATACCAATTCATATTCATGGTCTATCATGGAATTGTTGGGCATTGGCCCCCTCAAAACGTGATGTTGTTTTTATATGATGTCTACATTCTTTACCTATATCTGTACGTTGTTCCAAACAATCTATTTTCAGGTCGCATGAAAATGCCCATTATATAGATTACTAGAATATAAGTATTGCATGAAACTACTTTATGCCCCGCCCATCTCTACCTAATCTCCGTCAGTAGTAGTGTCGGTAGTAAAATGATACCACCTCCATCAACTGGCCGCCGTTCGTGATGTTCATGGTCGAGATGGGAGCTGCTGACATGGAAGGCTGTGGCGAAAATAAAACTCCCGTGCGGACCCCACTGTCCAGGAGAACCTCCTCAGGATACCGGCCAGTGGTCGGCCTCTCTCTATTCTGTGTAGGCTCAGACAAACACGTAGTCTATGCCAGAGTTGCATCGGCATGATGGGACCACCCATAGGGGCTTCCATCTACCTTGACACGCTCACCTGGGAGGAGGCTAAAGTGATTAGCATGTGAACCACGGCAGACTATGGCATGTTCACATGTTACGCAGAGAAGCTGGTGCTGAGCAGAGGTCTCCAGCAGACAACCACGGCCTACCCTCTCCACCCATAGAAGTAGCAGACAGACTCGGTCTCTTTACGTGGGTGAAAGCGGTCGTAAATGTTTCTCCGCAAGGGGCCGACCCAAGGATTGTACTGGGGGTCATCCCCGAAGTGGGCCCACTTGGCATCCAATATCATGGCAGCTTCAGCGCCCTGTGCCACTGCTGTAGACGCCAGCACGAGCAGTATGATGAGAATCATGGCTATATATAAAGAGTTAAACTGAACAGAGTGAACCCCTCATAGAAATATCTGTGTCAGATCGAACCCTGTTCCATCCGGATCCATAGTGATCTTCATCCCCTCAGGGGCAGGGGATAGCTGCTTCACTCTGCCACTGGCTAAGAAACGTAGCTCTAGGACTATATGAGTCATTTTCGGGCTAGTGAGTCCGACTCGCTGAAGCAGTTTAACAGCACCCTTGACTTTGGAGACATGTGACACACCATCTACCCGTAGGGTGCCCTCTTGGAGGTTAACAACTTCTTCTGGTCCATCGAATGGACGACACAGCAAGAGCTTTCCACCTGTAACCCCGATCCGGTGACCCACACTTGTCAGGGAGATACCTTCACCTATGTAGGTGAGGAAGGATGATCCCCGATTGTAGAGCTTTCGAACTGTCCCATCCTTTTTCACAACAGTGGAGAGGGGAGTAACCTCTATGTCAATGACTGCGGGAGGCCTATATAGGGGCAGCCATGTTTGCCAGGCACCCCGAGGTCCAGCGCGGTACCACACTTCATTCTTCTCAAACATGAACTGCAGGTTTTTTGCCAGGGTTAATAGCAGACCATCATGGGCCATCGGCGGGGCGCCGCTCGAATAGGGTTTGACCAGATGAAAGCTGAGGTCGTTATTTAGGGTGTTGATGTCAGCCACCTCTGTATATGAGAGCTCAATCAACGGCTCGAGGATGTACATGCTCTTCGGGAAATCGTACCGAAACATGATTTTGTGGCCATCTATGAGGCGACCCAGGCGCCCCTTCGTCACATCCTTGAAGTCTGTGAGCAGCTCCATCCCATCACCACCAATGGGGTGGAGGGAGAATCCTTTTGAGCTTGCTTCGTACTGTAGGGCGAATGACTTGCCATCGCCCTCTTCCACCTTGGCAGCATCAACTGCGTACACATCTGCCAGGTCAGCAAGACCAGTCGAGTGAGCAAATATGGGTTCCATAGGGGGTTAAACAGGAGATATAACCATGCTGATTGTCCAACTGCTGCTCCCCGGGGTGAGAACGTAATCTCACCCTCTCTAGAGGGGAGACGGGTGGTACAGTACCGTGTAGAATGGGTCCCCTTCGATGTGCCCCTGTGGGGTACAACATACATACACGCCGATGTGCTACATCAACCTCCGGGCAGTGCACACAGCAGCTCACTGGTAGAAGTCGGACGGGACGTGATAGAGTATCTCTCAGGTGCCAACAGCAACCTATGGAAAGCTATCAGCCCTAGCCTGTTCACACCTGTAAATCACCTGTTTGACAGCCCCTCCATTACCATATATGCCAGCACGGATGGGATATCGGACGCCCATTTAGAGTTTACACTCTTATTACTCCTTGACCTGATGACAACATGATATCATACCAGGAATATATGACCTTTGCTGAGATGATGAAAGACAGTTGCCCCTTCATGACCCCTGCACAAAACGAACAGATACTCGTACTGCAACAAGAAGGAGAGCGACTACAGTGGGAGATCCAGTATCAACAGAACGCGAGCATTGCAAGGAGGTGAAGGAACAGTGAAGCTTCCAAATACTGGCAGGACATCCTGAAGAAGAGTAAGCGGGACGCAGGAGTCTTGACAGATGGCGATGAGCCAGATGTCTTCACATACGACGATGAGCCAGATGTCTTCACAGACGAGGATGAGCCAGGCGTCTTCTCAGATGAGGATGAGCCAGAAGTTATACAGTGGGAAGAAGAGATGACGCAGAAGTGTAAGACCAAGAAAGCCATCCAGCGGCGGACCTACTATCTTGGTGATAAGGTGAAGTTCGAGATGTCATGTCTCAGAAAGCTACTGGCACCCGACATAGTGCTGGATGACCACTGTCTAAGCGACGTCTGTCTCAACACCCGCAAGCTGGTATAGTTCGCCGGGCTCTCCAAAATGAACCCTTCTATGACTCATGAGCAGATTCTGCAGGTGATGCCCGTTTAAGCCTCCTGATATACTATGGCAAAATCAGAGTGGCGGAAGCAACCAGAACTATACCCCTCCCTGACTGCTGACGAGGGCGGTACCATCCACGGCTAGCAACTCCAGCAGATAGATACCATCAGGCAGAATCTCGTCCATGGGGCAGAAAGGTACAGCAGAACGCGCAGGTGATATAAGACAACATACAACGTCCTCGTGCGTACAGCCACTGCTGTATGTGTGGTTGGAGCCAGTGCTGGTGTGGCAGCTGTGGACACTGTCGCTACAGGGGTGGATGCCCGCGAGGCCATCCTGCTGGGTGGCGTGACACTAGCCGCCACTGTCTTGGCCACGGGCTTGGGGGTGGGGCAGCGGCAGATCACAAGGAGGCTGGAGAAACATGCTAAGTACATGACACTGGCACAAAGTATGCTACGGACTATCGACGAGTCTGTCAGCAAAGCTCTCGGGGATGGCCAGGTCACCGATGAAGAGTACCACCATACATTGAAGGTCCAAGCCCTGTACCACACGGAGAAACCTAAAGTGTGACAGCAATACCTCAAAGGCTCCAGCGGGTGGGTTGATATGGAGGAGCTAAAAAACGAGATGATACGGCGAGGTCATCTCGCCGGTCTATGGAGTCGAGATGACTGCAAATAGTGTGCTGCCTGTACGGTAGCTTTAAGAACACCAGTATAGAGGGCCTTCCCCCTGAACCTCATGACAGTCATCCGGAGCCAACCGCCCCTCCTGGGTACATCCTTGACTGGCCTGAGAGGTCTACTGGATGATATACCAGAGCTAACACCGTTCTCCATCACAGTGGATGGACGATCCCGAACCAGCTTTTCCATCAACCCATGACTGCTGACCAACCGCCCCATCACAATCAAGGATGCGAAGCAAGCTCATACTTGGATGGCTGCTCCAAGCCTCTCATACTGGAATCAGCAGTGGTGTGCCACGGCAAGATGTGGAGTAAGTTCCACCCCTGCTTCACTCGCCAGCTGTCTCAGCTTCCACGTGTACTTCATGATTCGACGAATCCTCCATGAGCTGGGTGCAAGCCTCCCTAATACAAACGACTTCGACCCACAGCTCAACAGTCATAGCGTCCCTGCGGCCAGCAGACTACAGAGAGAGTTCAGCGCTCACCCAGACTATCGGTGGCATGGTGGTGTCTAGGGGTTATGTATGGTGACCCGAGACGTGATTACTCAGGATTCCCCTATCGAATACCCTGATGAGTAGGCCGTCGCGACACTATTGTTCGATTCAGACTCCGACCCTGGAGTGCTGGTGCAAAATATGCACATTACTGGCTAGCAGCATGACTATCCAGATGTGTGGAAGTACTTTGTCCCACACACCACCTCAGGCCTCACACCAGCAAGGATCGTTGGATCAACCAGTCCCTGGAAACATTGCGCTACTGCCTCCTTATGGCACAAACCCAGCTGTGGCATTCCATAGATGGTGTCAGTGGAGCAGAGGTCCAGGCCATGTTCATCAGTCTCGTTGAGGATATGATCATCGTGGCAGACCCCAGTAGTCTTATTGCTAAGTTCCAGCAGGGTTTGCAGAAGGCCCGTCGCAAACTTGACTTTACTATTTCGCCACACCTACGGTTGATTCCGAGCAACATGCTTGTGAACATCGAGAACCTCCAAGTCAGGGGCTATAACACCATGATAGTCGAGGGGAGTTCCCCAGGTGTCCACTTCGTCTTCAACACTGCCATCAACGCACCTACGCATAGTACGAGTCATACAGTCGTTCCGACCCTGACACTGCAGCCAGTCGACACGGCAGCTCCGGGCGCCCCGACACTGCAGCCAGTCGACACGACACCGCTTCCCATGGTAGCTCTATGTGTGGTGTCAGGCCTAGCTATCGTGGCGTTCGGGATTAGCCTACTCCGCCGCTAGTAAATCAGCTATAAGACCATCCTGACTCTCTACAGTAGCAGTGGGGACCATGATGTACCACTGAACCAGCTTGGCATGCCCTACAGCCCCTACACCCGCTGCCAACATGCACATCCAAGGGCTGGAGTGTTCGGCAGTGCATCCTTTTCCCAGTTTGTAGTATCACGGAGCCTTGTTCAGCTCTGAGTTAGGTGAGGCCATGGAGGTTTGCAACTGCTTGAACACATCTGACAGATACTCCCGATCCTTGTAGAAACCTTTAGCTTGCAGGAGCTGCTCGACGATACTCCCACCCATGATAAGGTATTCGAGGAAGCAGATCTTCCCCTTACCAAATCCTAGATAGAGCTTCACAGCTGTCAGCTCCTCTGTCAGCTCAGCACCGGAGAGATGAGCGAGCTCATCTGGTGTCTTCTTCTTGTAGTCCTTCAACTCCCTCCAGAAGACCTCATAGTACTTCTCGCATAGCGCGAGCATGGACATGTTTAAGATGTCTCAATAGATAGATGAATATTCCTGAGTACCAACCCGGCCACCTGGCAGATGCAGACTGGGAAGATCTTATTAGCTCTCTCGACAGGGGACGCAGACATTTAACAACATTGTATACTCAGTGCTTAAACAATGACGTCAACTGAACAGATCGTGAAACAACTGCCCGAGAGCCAGGCGAGTCTTCAGAAGGTGGAGAACCTGCTGCGAACCAAGACACAGAAGTTACTGACCAAAGCAAAACCTCTGGCAGTCCATGTCGCCGGTAACGTGGCAGCGAATGCGGCCGTGGTGAAGATGACAGGGGGAAATGAGGTGCTTCCTGCCGCCATTGCGGCTGTCCTCACTACAGTGGTAAGTGGGGTGGCCGGGTACTGTCTCGGAATAACTCACCCCATCCCAAAGATCGCCTTCAGTGGTGCCTCCTACACTGTTGCCGCCATGAACATGGGTGAACGTGTTACACTAATGGAGGCTGCGGTTCTAGGGCTAGGGTTTAACCCCTCTGAATAGTGAGAGATGGACCACGAGACCCCTGCAGCATATGAGGCATGGCGTGCCGGAGGGCGGTGTGTAGCCCATAGTCGAGCACGTGGACTGAGGATCGGCAATGCCCGGGAATGGTGGACCACCCACAAGGCGTGCTCCTGCAGAGAGGGCCAGTACCCTGAGCACTGCTACCTATTCCCTTGGCCGACTGTGTGGTCCTCCTATGGCCAACTATTTCACTGGGGGTATGATTAGTAGGTTTAAGACGTGTATATAGCACTATGACTCTGTCACTCACAGACCTAGAAAGCAAAGAGCTAGACGATCTTGCTCACTTGGTTGAGGCACGCCTCGGTTCAGAGGACACTGTTGCCCCAATCTCCTTCCTAGACTTCGATGAGAAGGGAGACTTGCGGGAGATCCGAGGTAGCAACCCATCCCGAGTCTCATCGGGAACACTGATACGGTAGGACAATTGGCCATTAACAAGGTTAAGACTGTATACAAGGGGATGTGCATCAAAGACAGGGCAATGATGCGAGGTATGGTCGGAGTTGGTGAGGCTGGTGCCATCAAGGTTATGTCTGAGTCCTATGCACAAGACCTGGCTAAGGATCTCCTGAAACCACGGAGCTCATTCCAGCAGGATGGAGAGAATCTCAGGGTAGGAACCCTCGGCCTGAGACATATCACTGTCGATGGCAAAACAGGTGCTACCGCCAGCCTCCAGCTACCAGAGGTGAAGAAGTCATGGTTCTTTGGTTTGCCATTTAAGACCACAGGATAATCATGGCTTCCCGTGCATGTATCATACAGATACCGGATGTGCTAGACACTGTGGGTGCTGACACAGGCCCTCTACACTATCTTCTCAGCTGCTGCTGGGATTTCATGCTTGATGCCTCCATCACATCCTTCGTATCCGCCAGAGGTGCAGGATTCCCCACTCTGCAGGCGAAAGAGCTTGTGCAGGAAGTACTGTGGTTTAGTCTCCCAGATATAGACGAGGCCACCGCCAACCAAGTGCTAACCTTCCTCCGCATGCATGTCTGTACCAATCGACAGTAAGCCAGCCAATGATGGCCAGGTGGTGCTGATCATTGCCCGGTCAGGACATGGGAAAAACATCTTGCTGCGGGCTCTCCTGGCCGAACATCTACACTCTCAATACGTCCTTCTGGTGTCTGACTCCGTCGCTGAGGCAGTTGACCATAATGATCAATGGTACAATGGTCCAATCACCAAGACGCAGAACCTGCAAGCACTGATGGAGAAGCTGATGGCAGCCCGACTGACAGAACGACTTGTTCTAGTTATCGATGACCCTGCAATGGACCAGAATCAGTCACCTACCTCAGCAACATCACCAGGCGCATCCGGCACACAAAGATAACTGTTTTCATCCCCTTTCAGAAGTACACCCGCGAGATCTCACCAGACATCCGTCACAATACCCGGTTACTATACTTCAGCTCCAAGTGTGGATGTGCCCTGCTCGAGACCATATACGACAGCCTAACCCTCAAGGAGACCAAAGGGGACTTTATCGCAGGTGTACAGAGGGCAGCTGAGCTGTAGCGTGTCATCTTCAGCAACAAGGAGACAGGTGAGCTGTCACACTTCAAGCCATCTCTTGAAAAGGCACAGACCTTCACCTACAAGCTGAATCCAGCCAGGAAACTAGCCTGCTCTATGCATCATCGCTGACAGACTGTCGCAGCTGCCGCAACTTTTTTCATTCATCAGACGGCTGTGCTGCATCCGCTACTTCGTCCGCGACACTGCACCACGATTTCTAGTCTCTGCTACTTTGTCAGATGCCTGAGGAACGTCGTCAGAAGCTTGAGTAACTTCGTCAGAAGCCTGTTGCCTAAACTCTACCCACTGAGGGTCAGATGGTAGGACTCTCTTCTTCTGGAACTTATCCCTGAAGATCCACTTTGTCCATGCGCGACGAGCATCTTACTTGTGAGCAGATTTGATGAGGTAGTCCTGGTAGTTATCTGGGAATTTCACAAATGCTGGCAAATATCCTGTGCCCTCTTTTGTTGAAGATGTGCTCAACAGCCTCCTTGCGGCCAGCAGTGAGCCCCTCCTGAGTACCTTCTGCATTACCACAACAGCGGCACTGACCTCCTCCCTGAAGTAGTCATTTGCACCAGACTGGAAGCTATCCAGCATATCTCACTCTTCCTGGCTATGGAGGCTAAATATGGCAGCCCACTTCCCGACCATTAGTAGATCTTTGGGATCTCCCCTCGCCCTTTGGAGAGCTAGAATAGCAGGCCTGTTGGTTTGGGTCACAGGTAGGTTGAGTGCCCTGCCCTGGGTGCTGTCAAACTTCCGGTAGAGTATCCGAGTCAGGAGTTCTCTTGTACTACGAGCTGGTGCTCCTTCCTCCATGGCGGCCAGTATCTCCGCATCAGATGGTGGTGTAACCTTGACTCGCTCGTGGATAATGTTGATGTCACGAAGCAGTCCTCGGACCCTGTCACAGTGGGACAGTGCACGCCATGGCTCTCGTGCTGACTTGTCCTGCAGCCTATAGACAATCTGCTAGAGAACTTTACCAAACATGGCAGCCGTTTAAAACCTCTATATATCCAGACCTTAAACATGCTGCAGTATGTGCAACATCCAGGTGGGGCCATTGAACCCGCAACATCGCACCGCACTGATCCTCGGAAGGACTGCCTGATGGTCATTCGACCCAGTATACATGATGAGAACCTGTTGTCCGCTGCTGGGAAGTACATCGACTTTGCAATCTCGGCACAGATCCACGAGATCAAGAGCATGACACTCGAGTTCAAGTTTCAGAGCACAATAGAACAGACGGTAGAGATCCCGCAGGTTCTGAACAACGGGCAGGTGTCGAGAAGCCTGTGGCAGTTCCACTTTTAACCCTCCTCGAGAACACACACGTGAATCCGGCTGCCCTGCAGGATAGGCTGTTCCTCCTGGTGTACACTGAGCAGCTCGCAGATGCGACGATGAATGCTCCAAGACTTCATGTCTGGCATGACGAGAATGACCGGGAACTGAAGCAAATGGGTTCCAAACAACGGATCGTGCATGTAGAGCGAGAACACCAGCAGGTCCAAGCCACAGCTAACCAACGGGTAGGGCTGACATTGCATCATGGTGCATCGGACTGTGTCGCTGTTGCGGTCCTGGTTCAGAAGGGAGGAGCCATCCAGCAGGTGGATAAGCTAGACGACTTCAAGCTTGTGGTTGCTGGGACCAATGTTCTTGGTGAGGTATGCGAGCTGGCTGATTGCCAACTCTACAGACAGAAAACTAAATCATATGCACTTCTGCGACTAACCTGTGGAAGCGATGACCTCGAGTCAGCACACGAGGCCCGTTACCATATCGGGGGCAGGAACACCCCACCTAATCAGGGCAACTGGCTCAGCTTCAACATCGGAAACCTCATAGCTGGAAGTCGCCCATTAGGTGTGACGGTACTTTACTTTGGCTATGCTAAGGTATGCGTGTCGAACACATCAGGTATTCAGCTTGAGCGTGTGTAGAGCATGACTCCTGTGGTCACCACTGCAGCTGCCACCACTACTATACGCTCTGCTGTCTTCTGTCGATGCTTCATAGTCGAGCATTGGCACAGATACAGCCTTGTAGTACTCATTGAGACTCTCATCTGCCTCTTTGAGGCTCTGGTTGGCCTGAGCTCGGAGTTGGCGTCGGCGTGCCTCCCTCTGGCGCATATGCTCGAGGGCTTTGCTGTACTCAAACTTCTCCTTAGACAGCTTCTCCATGGCCTGGTTATGACGCTCACGCTCGACCTCTGCCTCCTTTTTGTTGGCTAAGATGAGTCCCAAGTTCGCTAAGGCAAACACGTCTGCATTTAAGATTGCGGATGCCATGCTATAGACTACAGTTTAAAGCTACTATACAGCTGTCCCCCAGCGACGGATATGTATGAACCAGAGGCTTATGAAGATCCAGTCGAGGATATAGATGACGAGGAGTTTGAGGAGGACTATGATGAGGAGGATTATGATGCAGACGACTATGATGTAGTGGAGACCGCGAGTGAGTATGATGAGGTAGCGGAGACCGCACCTGAATCCCACAAGCTAGTACACAGAGTGAAAAGAATCTATCGCACTTACGTAAAAGGCTCTATTGGTCCGCTGGCATCAGTTGGGGCTCTGATCGCTCTGTTCACAACGAAGGCTGGCGAGATGGTCTGCAAGATCTCCAACAATGCTCTCCATGGGTTGGAGAAGATTTCTGAAGCCATACCAGCCATCGCCTCAGGAGTAGGTACGTTCTTCTGAGTCACAGGCCCTTGGCTACCATATGTTGCCATAGTGCTCGCGGCCATCTGGGCCGCCGAACATTTAAGCCATACTATATAAGGATGGCATCTCTGTACGACCTGGTCATGGCCCTTAACTTCCGAGGGTTGGTCGATAAACTACTGTCCAGTGAGGATCCAGCAGAGATTAGACACCAGTGTACGAAGGTATTTGAGGAGGTCTTCATTGATGGTCGAATGAATGACGGCCGTAAGTTCATCTGGTTAGAGTTCACCCAGGCGTGCGTGACAGGACGGGAGTGGATGTCAGTGATGAAATCCATGAGTTTATCAACCATCTTTCTTGAGGAACTCTACTATCAGCCGGGTGGATATTACCATAAGCCCCCTCAACTACTCGAGGCTGCACGTTGCAAGGGCCACAACTTCACATTGGAGATGCCAGTGGCTCAGCCACCAGGCGATGTGGCAGATATACAGACCTCGTCCGCGGATCATCAGGCATGCCCATTTCGAGCAAACTGTCCTGAACAGAGTTCACCAGGCAGATGTTCTATTCCTTCCACACGACTCAGTTGGTCGCAAGACCTACAAGTATGCCCTCACTATCGTCGATGTCGCCAGCAGGTACAAGGCGGCAGTACCGCTCACAGACAAGTCAGCTGGCCAGGTGGCCCAGGCATTCCAGGGTGTCTACGAGGCTTCGGAAAATCCCCTCCAGTTGCCGGAATTGTTGCAGGTGGATGTTCCCACACCAATACGCCCAGGAAATGGCCGCACCGAGTGAACGTTCTAGAGTATGGGTGAGAGGGCTGCCTGCTGCGGTGGAGAGATCCAATGCCGAGGTTACCAGGCTAATCGGGAATAAGCCGGTAGAGGCTATCAGACACTCTGCTGGTCACAGCTCTAGAGGAGCGAACAAGGGAGAGGGGTGCCTACCACCTGATGCTCTGGTTCGGTACCCGTATGAGCCTGGTGAGCTGGAAGGTGGTCGACGGCGTGCAACAGATCCTAACTGGTCGATAGATGTTCACAGGCTTGACAGATATATGGAGGCGGAGGGGCAGCCTACACTGTACTACCTGGCACGTCAGCACGGAGTGCCTAGGCGACCATTTGTCGTAGAAGAGATTTAGCTAGTCCCTGCAGACACACATCTACCACCACCTAGGGTGCTAACATGATACTCGATGGGCTCGGTATGGACACCATCTGGCAGCACATGATGCTTATCGTAGTAAGAAGAGAGTCCGAGTTTTTCCTGCGCATACGTCACCATACCATGGTTGCGCATGCGTATGCCTCGGTTTTTAGCTCTGTCCACCCCACCATGTAGGGCACTGTAGAACCTCTGCCAAGAGACCTCATTCTGCCGCTTTGACATTCCCTTAGCCGAGCACTTACTTGCAGCTGCGCTCTCCATGTAGTAGCATTTGGAGCAGAGAGTGATGCCACGAGAGCCTTCGAACTCGAGCTTGAACAGTCCCATAGTCCGTCCAGACTATTTGTCCCAAGCTAGCCAGTCCCGCTTATGAGCCTGGTACTCTGCTCACATCTCAGGGCGAATTGCGTCGTCGAGGCTGGAGCCTACTATAGCGATATACGTGGAATCAGTGTCCATCTGCAGGTACTCAAAGCTGTCACGAGCTACGTAGTGATCGAGGAAGTCGTAGTAGAACACCAGCATTCGCAGCTTCGCGAGCTCATAAACGGCTATCCCCACCTGGAAGGGCCTTCGAATAGTGATTCTCAGCTTGTGACTCTGGAGCTCGTATGATTCACTGATCTCCTCGAGATCTTCGAACCATGCACTACGCAGGACCTTGTCTACCACGTGTTCATCCTTCATGAAGCTGGTGTTGCTATGGCGTTCTAGGGCCCAGATGAGCTTCCAGTTGACACTGTTGCCGAGGAGTTTGAAGAGATCTGCCAAGAGCGCTTTGCTCTTATCTCCATCTCCCGAGCGCCGGACCTCCGTAACATTCTCCATGAACCACTCGAATGGCCGCTTAGCCTCATGGTCTATACAGCAGTTATCTCCCAGCCATGGGTTATATACCACTTGAGTGTCGGTGCGTACGGCAGCCGCTTCTTGCCAGAGAGGGCACCGACCAGCATCTGGGTGGTGGGTCGTTTCCGCCCTGTACGCTCTAGATATGCCTGCATCTCAGAAGAGGCAGCCTCTACCGGGATCTTGCGGTTATAGAAGAGCGGGGGCATTTCCTCAAACTTTGCCCACAGAGCCTTAGGGACCGCTATATCCACTTCAGCAAATCCAAACCAGCTGTCTGCTAGGAGCTCCTCCTTAAAGCGGGCTACACCACTGGCACCGGACCAACGGCGCACTGTCTCCTTACCACAGGGTATCTCTTTGGCCATCGTTGACAGGTACAGAGCATTTGCATCATAGCCGAGTAGACGTTGGCAGACATGCTCACTCCGCGGATGCGTATCACACCTGCCTCGTGGTATCTGGTGAACACGATGCTGGGCCCTCCAACAACCGCATCCTTCAGCATCTCGTCGGCCTCCTTGCCCGGAGAGTAGAGGCTAACATCCAGCATGTGCTGAGTGGTTCCACATAGGAGGTACTGCAGTGACACACCTGGGAGAGACACCGCGTCTTTGAGGATGTCTATTTCTCGTTTTGTGTAGAACTCCAGCATCCGCTCCAGGGCTTCGATGAATGGACTGATGTCCAGGTTGTTGTATCATCGCAGCCAGTCAGCGAATGTCCGCATTCCGTGCTCACTGAATGTCTGGTTACATTGTTCCCACTCTGTTCGCATCAAGAGGTAGCCACCCTTGAGCTTAGATGTCCATGCTGAGTCAGGATGCCCTGGATAGTTGAGCTTCTCATGTGTGTCAAACCATTCATACAGGAGGCAGCTCTTCTGCTGTGTACACCCGTAAGCTTTGACCCATACCTCGTATGAGACTCCTGGGCCGAGGTAGTTCAGCACATCGAGAAACCGTAGCTCAGGTGTTATGACGAACATGGTCACACTAGCCCTCTTGGCAACTCTCACTGTACCTGTACTGTCAGTCAGCTCATCGACAAAGTACTTCTTGATGAGGTTAAGTTGAAATCCAGTACAGGCACTTGGTCACACCACTCATTGATCAGTTGCTGCTGTCACTTTGGGAGCTTGTCCAGGTCTGTCGGTATGTACTGTGCCCTAACCCTTGTCCGGATTAGAGATGCTCGCCATTGGATCACCAGCATGAACTCTCTGATCAGTTCTTTGGGGTCAGGATTGCATAGGTGAATGGCCTCACTCGTGGCGCCCTCTAAGGAGCGGCCAACTGGCACAGAGCACAGCGATAGATATGTGAGTACTCTCGATCGTGAGAGTCTCCGTAGGATGAGTCTTGATACCATCTAGGAGTGTTTCGAAGTCGTAAACTATGAAGTGTGGGTATGGGACAGTCCGAACCCGTTTACGGACGCTTGGACAGCGTTTTATACAGTACTCCCACTGTAGCACTAGTGTGCATCCAGACACTCTCAGCTTCTCCTCTCTCAGGACTGTCTTGTGGCATCTTTGCTCGGCATCCTCACCTCGCTGGTGTTGTGGAAACCCGTGCCAGTGACAGCCATGGAACTGGTAAAAGGTGTTGGTGGTCGGATCATAACCATCTACGGGAGCACTACAGTCTTGGCTCGCAAGCTAGCAGTCACCTCCTCATACAACTGACGAAGCTCACGTATCCGCTGCACTTTCTTGTGGGGATTCCAAGGATCATCTTTGGTATGCGCTGGAAACGTTCCCGTCTTCATTGCTCGGTAGAGTCGCTTCTGCCACTCCTCGACACAGACCTGTCCGATCATCTGGAGCAGGTCAGCTTTCCTGGCCTTAGAGTAGCCTCGCAATAGCGCGAAGCTGTGCAACAGTAATCATGGTGTATATCCCTGTGGATGCCTGTCTCTAAATGGGCGTTCAGATGTGTGTGGGGTTGACCATAAGGCAGTGCCCGATGCGACTCTGGCAGAGACTATGTGTTTGTCTGAGCCTACACAGAATAGAGAGAGGCCAGCCACTGGCCGATATCCTGAGGAGGTTCTCCCGGACAGTGGGCTCTGCACGGGAGGTTTATTTTCGCCACAGCCTTCCATGTCAGTAGCTCCCATCTCGACCACGAAAAATCACATGTCTCAAATTCCTATGCCCAAGGGATTGAGAGGGCGGTGGGGGCCACGGATCGCCGAACGGCGGCCAGTTGAAGGAGGTGGTATCATTTTAATACCGACACTACTACTCCGTCTATACTTTGTTCATGTTTGGATGGATTTATATACTTTGAATCCTGAATCCCAATTTCATGGTAATTATACACGTCAAATAACCTGATGCTATGGCAGTAATAGCGTCCAGTAAAATTAGTTTAAAAAACAGACAGAGTATTTCTGTCAATTATGATTGAGAAGTCAGCCTACTCGTGACGTATTTGATTAGGACGTCATATACTTGACTGACAGATCGGATTCATCTATTATAACTCTTCAGATTAATATTCAATCTATGTTGAAATAGATTAGAAATTTTGAAACCAGAATTCCTCCAATCTAAATTACAAGGTAAATATACAGATAAACTTTTGAATATTTGAACAACTCCCAGTAAAATTAGTTTCAAAATATTCTACAGAATGTTTATTAAGTTGTAAATTCGTCAAAGACATACAATTCGTAAACTTCGTAACAGACAATTTGATTATTCTGGTGTCCCATATCCATAATGTGCGTGCGGTCCATACTGCCCGAGGCTATCGCAAATACAGTACGGGTGATGTGAAGCAATAGGCAGCTACAGCCTTCAGTCAAATTAATTTCAAAATATTCAACAGCTTATCTGTATAGTTACCATGAAATTTAGATTCTGTGAATTAATATATCAGTTTCAAATCGATTTAAACATGTGTACAAAGTACAAAACTGGGTGGATGTTGTCAAGGAATCAGCAGTTAAGGAGGGTTTTTCTGAGCAAGCAGCCATGTTTATGGCAAAAATCTAATAGAGCATTCAATGAACAGTAGTTTTGTAAAAAACATAAACTTATTTGAGTCTTTATACAGAACATTGTTATCGTCTAATCGTACATAACACTTATTTAAATCTGAATTATCAGTGCCAGCAGTCTGTAAACAAAGGCAAAAATGTTCTTTCCTGTCAAAACTAAGCCACAAAAGAGCATCACGAGAAATCGATTAATCAAGGGAGTCGCCTAGAGGGGCTGCGCTTTATTGCGCATCAGCCATATTATCTGTAGACGTTACTGGAAGCATTTCTCTGGAATTGGTCAAATTTAACTTGCACTCTATCAATTATATGGGATGAAATAAACGGAATCATGGGTGGCTGCTTCAGAGAAATATCTTTGGTGGTTGATTTGCATGGCATACATACATTCTCCGTACTGTCGAGAATTGCAGACTTATAGGTGACCCCTCCAACCCCCTCCCCCCCCCCTCCCCCACCCCACCAACCGCTGCCCCACCCCGCCAAATTGACGTCGACCCGAGTTAGTAGGTAAGAATTCATTTTACTGTAAAACGAAACCTGTTCCTAAGACACCTGTCTTAAGATACTGTAATGATGTGTCCACTAAAGACATGCCTTATGATGAGTAACTTATATAAAGCGAACCCCTATCTTTATTGAGCACAGATTGAAGCTCAATTAGTCAGTCATGTAAAATTTCACCATTAAATTCCAACAATCGCAAAATCTTTATGATGTAAGGAATGTTTTGTTGTGAATACTTTAAAGGTATTTTGACTAGGCTCTGTTGCTACATATGGTAGCAACATCAACAGATTAAATTTTTCAAAAACATCCAGAAGTCCTCTTGTATAATTCTCTTGAAAGTGAGATCATTTAATCTCGAGGGTTAAATTGCTTTCTCTGACGATCTTTAAGTCAAAGCTTATCGACTCTTCTCAGACATCGCTGCAGAAAATTCTGGCATGCTATTTGCTTGATAACAGAAAAGAACACATTATAATGTGTATGATAAGAAAGAGATGCAGCCAATTAAATACTGATTTCAACAGATATCATCTCATAGAGCAAGCGAATTGTGTTTATTGCAATTTACCTGAAAGATCTCATCAGTTCTTCTTGTTATGTTCAAAATGGGCACATACAGGCTTTCATACTTATGGTTGGGCCACTTGTGTTGCTGGAAGTCATTTCAAATGGGAGTGGCAATCTTTCGGCTAAGGAGAATGCAGATGTGTCAAGGATAGTTTCATTTAGAGCAGACAGGCTGTTTTTTTTATCTTCTTGTCTGTCTTCTGGAATCTTGTGCATTTGTTAAACATATTTTCCAGATTTCATCCATATCAGAAGAAGTGGTGCGAATGGCAATAGACGTGTTATTATGATCATCATTTTTTATAATGTTCTTGTTATTGGTGAGAATATCGCTATACCAGTTATTATTGGCAATATTATCTTTACCTTATCTTTGTTATTGAGTAATACTGTTGTTGTCATAAATATATCATAAGACATCTCTGAAACCACCCCATCCATGTCTCTCCCGCTCTCTCTCTCTCTCTCTCTCTCTCTCTCTCGCTCTCGCTCTCGCTCTCGCTCTCGCTCTCTCACTCTCTCTCTCTCTCTCTCTCTCTCTCTCTCTCTCTCTCTCTCTCTCTCTCTCTCTCTCTCTCTCTCCCTCTCTCATTAAATAGTGAAGACATACAATTTATACAGCAGAGCATAGTCCCTCATCACTTAGACGCGCATGATTAAATTAAATACGTGATTCACAACTAAATTAATTATGACATCGTCCTACATGTCACGTAGTTGATTATGACATCATGTGAATGATGGATAAACTGTAATCATCCATTGTCCTGTTGATTACCTTATAGTGCCAAGTAAGTAAATATGGACATAATCCTCTAACATGTATTTACACCGGTAATCTAGCACTGAATATTGATTTGCCGATACGGAAAATCATACGTTGTTTAGGCGTATGCACAACCCCGCACATTTTGCATCAAATAGTATTTACCCGAGTTTGAAAAATTCCTCAAGTTGCCAAAAAATAATATATCAATGATTTCTTCATCTGCTGTCATCTCAAAAAGATCTTATCGACGTTATCAATTAGCAGACAGCTTTATAACCGGAAACCAGTGAAATGTTCATTTCCTGTCTGCGCGATATTGTCTTGGCGGGTTCTGAGTCGAACCAAATCTTGAATAACATCTTAGGAGCCCTAAGTTTCGTACTCTTGATAAAGCCACAAACTCAGTTGTAGACATGGATATGTCTGCGACGTGTTAGGATGCGTTAGCGTGCAGTAGATTATGTTTTGAGCGGTGAATTTTCAAAGAATAGTCTTCTTTTAGCCTTCAACTGGACACTGAGTAAGCAAAGATTTAGAATGTATTGATAATTGCCCCTTAATGATCGACTCGGACATGCAAATGGAATCCACACTGTCATTGGTGTCCAATTACATACAAACAAAAGACTAAGGCAGCAGCAACACCGTCCAGTAGATGTAATTTCAAAAGATCCAGTACTTCAACGTAAATTGGTCACTTTCAGACTAATTTAACTATAGATCAGTGGCAACGGGTAATGAGAAATGTATGTCAAATTCAAAATGGCGGAAAACATTCACTTGCTACGGTTAAATTCACATATATAAGTACACCTTTTTAATAATTAATATTTTATAGAATTATACTATTCTACTGTATGGCTATGTTCCCAATTTTATTCCTTTGCAATAGAAAATGTTTGGCATGTTCTGTGAATAAACTAACTGGTTATATAATCTTGGCCAGGGGCCACCACAATATGGGTAGGAGATGCAGTTTGAATCCAACAGTTCCATCCAGGGTGCATCCCACACCACAGGTTCCAGCAAAGAAGGCCACGACCCAGTAACAGTAATCTACTGAATTCTATGTCCTTAGTCAATTCACACTTTAATAAACATTATGTTGCCTAGTTGAAACTAATCTGATGGGAAGCTGTTGCTGCCATAGATAGCAACCCCTCCATGTCAAATTACGTTCAAAATAGTCATCAGCTTACCCGTATAGTTACCTTGAAATTGAGACTCTGAGAATTAATTGATGGTTTAAAGAGTTACAATTGATTCAAACACGCCTCCAATGTTTATATAGGTTAGCTATAAAGTGGCATAGTAAAAAATGAATCCATCTGCAGCTTGTATAGCCGGTCAAAACGGCCTCTGCAATGGCCTTGCTGAATATATCTGCATAAAGAATGACCATTTGCAGCCCATGAGAAGACTATTTTGGAAATTTTTCCTTGGGAATAACTGGCTCTGTATAACCGAGTCAGTCATCCAGTGGCAAATTTATAACGGAATATTCTTCTCTTGACCTGCAAATGGCCATTTATTAAGCAGATATTTAGAAATTCTTGACCAAAGAGACACCATTCTCAGTATGAACAAAATATTCTGATTGAGATACGGTTGATGTCAATGACTAATTCATTGCTTAATTAAAGCTTTATAAACTAGATTAAATTAATTTAAATTCCGTCCCCAATATAGATTTTTCTTTGGTGAAAAAAGTCGTTTCAGCGAGAAAACTCTCCTGAACAAAATGTAACAATTGAACGTTTAGAGCATTAAGAAATATCCTTTTGCAGACCAAGAGAAGATTTTTTGAAAATACACGACTGAAATGAGTGCCTAGGCAAACCACGTATTAAATTTTCATAAAGTGTCTTCTCTTGGTCTGCAAATAGATGTAACCGGGTGGTTGGGGGAGCTATGAGGTAAACCCAACACAAGTTACGGGTCAGAGTCGTGTTGTATTGATCATCATTTCATCAAGACATATTGTCACGAAGACAACCCTAAAACAAGCATACATATAAAACATTAGTAAACATATAATTACATAATAAATACATAACATAAGTACAATTAAACCATTGTGGCCTATCTTATATTGCAGGTCGTTACTTAAGTTTAAATACATAACATTCGGCGGGGCATAACTTATAATATGTGTGCGCGTGCGTGTATGCGTACATGTGCGTGTGTGGTACAATACTACCGCAGACCAACCATTTTGTGATGGTCAATTACCAATCAATTCTCTATCATGTAAGTAAAAATCATAAAAGTATCAGAGGACATAACTCCTTCAGGTTTAGGACATTAATTTAGAATTAACCATGTTACTGCCAAACTCAGTTCCTAATGCAAATCTGCCATGGTGTGATCAAACCGTGTCCATTCTGAACACAATGTTACTGCATGTTGTCGCTATCTAAGACAGCAACAACTTTCAGCAACATCGCTATATTCTGAATGAACAAGAGTTTATATATATGAAGGGTTAACATGGACGAGTCTATAGAAATCTTTCATAGACAATATATTCACAAATAGACAATTAGTACTCGTACCCTGTGTGTGGCACTGAGGCGTACGGGGCAATGTGTCAAGACAATCAGCTAGTAGGCACCAAAAAAACCTAAACGAACAAATTACATTAAGTTATATGCCTAGCCAATTAGCCAACTACAAAATGACAGTGGTGACACAAGTGGTATCTTGTTAGCCTATAAAAATCGGACACGATGTCCATCCCTCCATTCAACCATTCATACATAAATGCACTCATGAATACGTCTGCCGCTATACAGACACACTACTCATTCTTCCGTTCATCTATCCATCCGTGCACTCGCGGAGACATTCATTCATAAAATAACACATTTACTCCTATATGTCATTGCCTAGCAATCAATTCACTCATCCAGTCATCCATACGTAAATCAATCGTTCATCCGTTCCTCCATCCATTCATTCATTCACTCACCCATCCATCTATTCATTCACCCGACCATACATTCATGCACCCGTCCATGCATTCATCCATTCATAATATTATTCATTCATTCATACATTCATTTGATCCAAAATGCCTATTATACACCACTTGTTTCAATATATAAATGCACTATACATACTTAAACCTGTTGATACTCTTGATTATAAAATCCGTTCGAATTGCACTGTACAAATAACTATACAAGTTGTGTAAAGATGACAACAGTAATGTAGCGGTCTACTTGACTTGGACACTATTCCCAAGCCCAGTGAGCATTTTGGACAATGGTCAAGCGGGAAGGACACAAAGGGATAAGCTGGAATATAAGCTGGAAATAAGTCAGAATCATTAAAGTTATCATGACTCAATATATTCACAAAACCATAATACAGGAATATACAATAAATCACTCCTAATTTACTGTCGGCTACATAGACACGTTCCACGACAAAATTTTAATTTTCCTGAAAGAATTTGGCTATTAAAGGGTTTAAGCATTACATTCGAAAGCATACGTATTTCTCTATTCTCTGCTTTATTATCCAAGAATGTCAGCCACGGTCACCAAATGCTATGTGATGTTATTTGATGTGTTTGGCCTTCAGGGTCTTTCAATGTTAATAACAAGAGCTGTTCTCTATTAAAAATAACCGACTTACATAGAATTGTACAACATAAAAAGCCTTAATCGAAATTACAGAAATACAAATTTAATGCTGCCATTTCTTTTTCTCCAACTGACCGTAAACCCCTCTTTGCAAATTATTCTTCAAACATCATTTTCCAAATTCCAACAGGAAAGGGATAATTACAATTTCTAGCAAACAGGCTAATCTGGTATTAACCGCAACATAATTCAAAACTAATATCTTTTCAGACAAACTTCTTTGATCTTTGACAAGCTTTGATACATAAATGTGTTCCATTGGGTCCTTAACCACTTCTACTCTTGCAAAGTCGTACACGCCACCTCGTCGTGGTACATGGGCGGGAGCTGTGCAGGACTGGGTGCAGGTCCCGTACATCACGTGTCAAGTTACGTGGTGTTGCCGGTGAGTAACAGCTTGGGACACAGGGTGAGTAAAGTCGGACACATTACCTCGTCGTCTTTTTCTCTGACTGTAAACTCCTCTTTGCAATTATCCTAAATCATTTTCAAAATTCTAAGCGAACGTGGCTCAGATAATTACAATTTCTAGCAACCAGGCTAATCTTATATTAGCCAAAAACATAACTCAAATCTAGTAGCTTCCCAACTTCTTAAACCTTTGACACGCTTTCATACATAAATGTGTTCCTTTGGGTCCATAGCCACTTCTGTGTCAACAACACATCAAAGCGATCAGGATGCTACTTACATCACTTAATCCTTAAATTGTCAACATTTGTCAAGAAAATTGAAATTTCTGTTCAGTGAATGTCCATGTCCAGGCCAGAGAAGACTAGTATTTTTGTGAATTTGCCAGTGAAATTTACCACAAATATCCTTCCGTTGTCCTGCAAATCAATATTTCTTAAGACCAGTGCATATGATGTTTTGTCGGCTTGACCAGTAAGCGTTTGAAGTCCATGAGAAGAATATTTTGGCAAGTTTTACTAATGGAATGGCAGGCCAGAAATAGACATTCCTCAAGACCACAGAAGATGACGTTTTGTTCGGCTTGATCATTATAGGGTTAAGCCGCCACAAGAACACCGCGTTTGGTTACTGCTATCTGAATTGCCAGAGTTATTTATTTCACTATCTAATGCTGCATGCTCTGTGCTCTGGATGGAGTGCTTCAACCGACATCACCAACACAGTTGTCAACATGATAACACGTAGTGATTTTTATAAGGAGACTTTTGACGTTATATACACCTCACAACCCAACCCACCCAAAAGAAGCAATTAGGACCAACAAATGTAGAGCGGCACTGGGTCCCATGAATATCTTGTATGATCGTTAAATGGCAATTAGTTTAATAGTGATTGACAACTATGTCTACGTTTGTATTAAAATGTATTATGCTTAGGAAGGAGTAGTGAAGTGACTGGTGAACAGGTTAATGGCCAGATCCCATCATGCACCGTGATGAAGATTTTATTGCCATTCTTATTTCACCAAACCAATTTTTAATCTCGCAAACCCAATAGAGGGATTCATATCTAGCGATGCCTCGTAGATTTCCAGCGCTGCAGCCCGCCCACGTTGTATACCTGTAGGGATCGATCTTAACACAGAATCTCATTTGCATAGTAACTACACAGACAAGACAGCAACACCTCCCAGTCATATTAGTTTCAAAATATTCAACAGAATACGTAATCAATTGTAAATTCATAACGGACCATTGCCATTGTGTGATATTCACAGTGGAATATGTCCACGAGGGTAGGATTATAAATATATGCATAACTCTCTAACATGTATTTATTTCAGTAGGTGTGTGTGTGTGTTGTAATATTTGAGGCGTTTATATGCTAGTTCCCAATGCTAGGGTCTAGACTCACGCCTGGCCTTTATGGTTTCTGTTGAATTCTTGTGAATTCTTGTGACGTCGGTTTGTGCATTAGCTTGTGTCTCTCTCTGTGTGTGTGTGTGTGTTGATCGTTGTCTCTCGATTTTGTCTCATGTTGCTGTTCTTTTCCATGGCTTTTTTTGTTGCTCCTCATGCTTGGGCGTGTGTAATGGGGATGGCCTAACCTGGACCTAACAGGGGTGGGTAAGGGATGGGGTAGGAGTTGGGTCGGGGGAGGTGCGTACGGTCTTATGACCTGATGCACCCAAGGGGGGGCTTTAGGTCAGAGAGCTCCCGGCCCCTTTGGGGGGAGTGGGGAGGTTGGGGTGTGGGGTCTTTCGGGTCCTGGGACCCATTTGGTCTTCTGGCCATCATCCGAGCAGGCACCAGCGCGCACTTGTTTGATTTTTATTGGTTAGGTAGCCCGTATGGTGACTGTGTCCGTCCGAGGACGAACTCGGTCAGTCATCCGGGTTACATCCCTCCATAGTCCCCTCGAAAATTCCGAAAGATTCTAATTCTAGCAATTTGGTTTTGGTTTTGTAATCCGTATGTTGCGTGGTTCCATCCGAGGAGGGATCCATTCAGCATCCGGTTTACTTTGACTATGCCGAAATTTCTTGCCTAACTAACCCTAGCTCACGTTCACACAGTGATGGGCACTGTGTGACGGGACCTCAGTTTAAAGTCCCATCCGAGAAGACTGAGCAAGTGGGGCCAAGTACATTGCTTAAGCGTACTCCAGCAGCTTGCTGTGCCCAGAGTTGTCCGTCAGTCTGTCCATTTGTTGATTGGTTTGTCAGTCTGTTCGACAGACAAGCATACCTGCCTACGGGCCACGAAAGAGATGGACACACGTCCATATCCCTCGCGGTCCGCCGCCAGGCCGGCCCATCTGTTGTTCTGTTGTCCATTCCAGTCCTCCATCTGTCTTTCTGCCCGTCTATCATTGTTGTTTTCGTTGCTGCATTTTAGCTCCAGCTCCAGCTCTGGCTCTGAAAGAAAAGGAGGGGAACAATGCTGAAAGAAAAAGAAGGAGAAAACAGACAGTGTGGACAGGTGTTTTGGGGCATGTACTCACATACTCTGGGTCATCAATTCATGACAATGTCACGATCCTTAAGTGGAATAGTCAAGCCAGAAAGAAAAAAAAAGTTCTCAAGAATTTAGTAACATTCATAGAATGACATTACAGATAACATACTTTAAAGGCCATGCAACACAGCAAATCATTCGCTTACACATATTTCCCCTCGGACCTGACACCTCATGCGCCTAGGGGAAAAAGTGCGAAGCGATTCCCCTCGGACCTGACACCTCATGCGCCTAGGGGAAGTGATTTGCGTTTCTCCTCGAACCTGACACCTCACGAGGGTGGTGAGGCAGTAAATGCTGCAGTGACCAGGGGTCGGTGGTGGGGTGGCAGTAAATGCCGCAATAGCCGTAGAGGTCGATGGTGGGAAGGCACTAAATGCCGCAGTAGAGGCCGGGGATTGGAAGGCAGTAAGTGCCGCAGGACAGGCCGGGGTCGTAGAGGCCGCAGAAGAGTGCTTCTTGCGCCGTCTCACGTGTTTGCTTTTTTGACATCAGAGATAACATGCTGTATAGGTCATGCAAACTGCAAATCGTTCGCTTACACGTATTTCCCCTCGGACCTGACACCTCATGCGCCTAGGGGAAAAAGTGTGATGCGATTCCCCTCGGACCTGACACCTCATGCGCCTAGGGGAGTGATTTGCGTTTCGGACCTGACACGTCCCGAGGGTTGTCTCGGTCGGTGTCTTGGGCTAATCAGAATGTGTTCTGATCATGTGATGTGTTTGTCCGATGCAAGCACGAACTTGATTAATTCGTGGTTGATCTGTCGGTCACGCATCGCTATAATGTCTTCTATAGGGTCAAGATTGAAGTGTCCCTTTCTCAGCGTATTGATGAGTTCCTTTCTAATGTCTGCATATTCAGTGCACCGTAGGAAGAAGTGGTCTAGAGTTTCAGTCTCCTTGCAGGCCTCACATTGGTCTGTGTCTGACAGGTTGAGTTTTTTTCGTGTCTGGTTAACGCTGATCCGACCCATTCTGATGTGGCGTAATACAATGTCGCCTTGGCGTCCTGGGATGTGGTTTTGGTATTTGCGTTTGACTGCAGGGACGACTCTGTACAGGGATCTGCCGGTTGTGCTTTCGTCCCATTGTCTTTGCCATTTGCTGTTGATGTGGCTTTTGACCAGGGCATTCGCTTCGGACTTTGAGAGTCCTATGCTGGTCATAGTTCCATCTTTGAGCGCTTGCTTGGCTGCCTCGTCTGCCTGTTCATTGCCTTTAATGTCAACATGGCTTGGGACCCAGTCGATGTCCACGGTGTTGTTGTCAGTCACCACAGTTGCATACAGCTGCCGGATTTCCTTGATTAGGTTGTCCCTGCTCTTGCTGCTGCTAGATTTGAAGCTCTTCACTGAGCTTAGTGTGTCTGTGAGTATAACGTATTTGCCTGGATTTGCTGTTTTAATCCATTCTAGAGCCTTTTTAATTGCCACCAGTTCGGCTGTGAATATTGACAGGTGATTCGGAAGCTTGTACTTGAGGACTTCTTCCTGGTCGCCTATGACTACTCCTGCTCCGCATTCGCCAGAGTAGGGCATTTTGGAGGCGTCGGTATAGATTTTCCTGTGCTCCTTCCATCTGTTGTCAATGTTTTCCAGAGCGTAGCTCTTGATTAGTGCTGGTGGGTCTTTCTTGCTTATCTGTGAGGATAGGCTGTCATGCGCCTTGATCTGCGGAAGTAGCCATGGCGGGTCAGGAGCCGGCCTTGAGCTTTCTATTTCGACGTTTACCAGTTCAGTGGCACTGACGAGCTCTGTCATTAACAGGCCTGGTGGTTTGGTCTTTTTGGTCATTTTGGGCAGTACCTTGTGTCTTAGGTGCTCCTTGCATGGAAGACATACCTCCCTGGTAGGGTGGGTGGGTGCAGAGCTTTGTAGGTATGTCCAGAATTTGAGAAGCCGTTCCTCTCTTCGCAGATCTAATGGGATTTCTCCACACTCTACGTTGATTGCATCTCGAGGGCTACTCTGTGAGGCACCACAGCAAATGCGCAGGCATTTTGTTTGGAGAGTGTCAATGGTTTCTAACAGTGACTTTCTCGCTGTGGCATATGCTTCGCATCCATAGTCTATCCTTGACAGGATTAGGCCGCGGTATAGCATAAGCATGCTCGGCAGGTCTGCACCCCAGGTGTGCTTTGTTAATGAGCGAAGGAGATTTAATTGCTTGAAGCATCTCTCCCTCAGACTCTTGATGTGGGGGTTCCACGTGAGCTTTCTGTCAAATGTTAGTCCCAGGAATTTGGCTTCAGCACATGTCTTGACTTTCTGACCATTGAGGTACAGATTTGCATCATGGTTTATGTATTTAACATTGGTAAAATTGATTTGAACTGTTTTTTCCGCAGACAGTTTGAAGCCATTTTTTTTGCACCACCGTGAGACTATGTCCAGAACTTTCTGCATGGTCTTACGTGCACGGTCTATCTTCGCATATTTGTTCCACAATGCTGTGTCATCAGCGAAGATAGACCCGCCTATTGCGTTGGGACCCAGTGCATGGTCTTTTTCAATGTCTTTGGGTAGATCACTCATCATGATATTGAACAGTAGGGGGCTTATTACGCCACCCTGCGGGGTGCCGTTTTCCAATGTTTGTTCCCTAGACATTTGCCCATTAACGCGGACGCTAATCCTTCTGTTATCGAGAAAATCTCGTATCCAGAATAGGATGCGGCCACGGTAGCCATAGTCATAGAGTTTTTTTAGGACTCCGTTTCGCCACATCATATCAAAGGCTTTCTCAACGTCTAGGAAAACTCCTATTGTTGTGTTTCCTCTTCCGGCATCTAGGGCTTTCTTGGCTGCCTCCGTCAGTCTGACTAGGTGGTCCGTAGTGCGTCTGCCCTTTCTGAAGCCACTCTGCCAAGGGTGGAGTAGACCGTTGTGTTCGAACTCATGTTCTAGTCGGTTTTTGATCATCCTCTCCATGACTTTGCAGAGACAGCTCGTCAGGGAGATTGGCCGATATGATCTTGGGTCAGTTTTGTCCTTCCCTTGTTTTGGGATAGGAACCACGATCCCCGTTTTCCATACTGATGGCATTTTTCCAGAGCTCCATACAAGGTTGTAGAGATTGAGTAGCATTTGTTTACCCTCCTCTGGCATATTACGAAGCATGTCGTATTTCAGGCCATCCTCACCTGGTGAGGAGCTTTTGCCTCTGCCAAGGGCTTGCTCAAGCTCCATTCTGTTGAAGGTTTTGTTGATGTCTCGGTTGTTAGGATCTTCGCATTCCCCTGAGCTGAACAGGTGATTGATATGCTCATCAACCTTTGTTTTGGTAGCTACAAAGTCAGGGTCATGGTTATCACTGCTACTGGTTGCAATGAAGACTGTGGCAAGCACTTCAGCTTTTTCCTTGTCGTTGGCGTGCTTTACCCCATTTGCTATGAGGGTGGGTAAGGGGTTTTTGGATTTGGTTTTTTCGCTGGCAATAGCTTTCGCTTTGCGCCATATTTGGCTCGAGGGTGTGAACCGAGTGATTTCAGAGCAGTATTGTCGCCAGTGATCGCGTTTTGCCTTTTTGATGGTTCTTGTTACCTTGGCCTGTAGTCTCTTGTGCTCGACTAGGCGTTCAATGCTGAAGTTTCTCTTTAGTCTATTCCAGGCTATTTTCTTGAGCTTAACTGCTTCTTGGCACTCCCTGTTCCACCAAGGCACGCGTTTGTGTTTGGGGTTATTGTCTGGCTTTGATTGGGGGATGGCTGAGTTGGCAGCCTTGTAGAGAATCCCCATACACTGCTCATAATATTCCTCGGTGCTGGTACTAGTAATCGGTATCTCCAGCTCCATGGCCATTGTGTGCTTGTATTCGGTCCAGTTGGCCTTTTTCAGATTCCAATTGTTCCTGTGCAGTGGCGCCTCGTTCTTGTTCTGTAGGCTTCCTATCTGTATTTTGATAGGGAGGTGGTCGCTGCCGAGGAGCTGGTCTTGGATGTCCCAGCTGGGGGTTGGTCGTAGGCCAGGTGTTATGAGGCACAGGTCCAAGACCGACCATTCTCCATCACTAGAGTTATATCTGGTGGGTCTATGGTCATTTAGTAGGCACAGGTTGTAGTTGTCAATAACCTGTTCTAATACTCGGCCTTTGGGGTTCGTGGTTTTGCTCCCCCATAGGGCATGGTGGGAGTTGAAGTCGCCCAGAAGTATTGTTTCACCTTCTAGGCCTTCAAGGAGCTTGTCGTAGTCCGAGGAAGAGTGCAACCTGGGACTATAGACGTTTACAATATTAATAGTTTCGTGATTGATTTCTATTTCTATCGTAAGGTGCTCTACGCTACTCTCACGTTGTGGCAACCTTTTGTAGGAAAGATTACTTTTTATGAGGGTCGCTATGCCGCCACCGCCTTCACCCCTAGGGGTGGTTGCAGATTCTGTGGTACGGTCTTGTCTTTCGACATTGTAGTTGTACCTTTTGAAATCCTGGTTGGGTTTCAGACGGGTTTCCTGTAGACATATAATGTCTGGGTGGTCATTTTCGTTGTGGAATGTGTTCCACAATTCGTCGAGGTTGGTATTAGACCGGGTGCCTCGAACGTTCCACTGAAGAATTTTGACCCCCATGATTAGTTCGAAGAGGAGCAAAGTTCTACGAATTTCGCAACGAGGCCGTCCACATCAACCTTGTTCCTTGCTGCTTCGTTGTCAGTGCAAACTGATGATATGATCGTCTCAATGATCAATCTGAAGGTTTGTACATTTAAGACAATTTTATGCTCTCCAACCATGGGGGTGGGACTTACCTCGCTCGTTGGTGTCCCTCTGGTGGTCTCGGCCGGCAGGTCACTGCATCTGCCAGTACTGCTAGTGGGGTTCACAGGTTTGATAGCCTGTTTTTCCACTAGAGGTACCTCCAATGTGCCGATTGGTTCAGCCCTTTGGTTTCGGGCCCTGCTCCTGCCTACAACTTTGAGCCCTTTGCAGGCGGGTTTTTTTGGCGTTTTTGTTTGCCTTTTGGGCTGTTTGCCGGCTTTTCTGGCCGGACTCCCAAGCGGGAGGGTGGGCGTGGCCGTATCTATTGTAGGTGGCTCAGTAGGAGCCTCCTCCCCTCTTTCCTGCTGTCTCGGTACTGAGCAGTCCCTCCTGGGGGTGGCCAGCTTCCTCCTTACGGAGTCAGCCCTTTTCTGCCATGCTGTACTTTCCAGAGGTATGGCTGGTCCAGGTGCTGGTATTCCAGTTGGCTGTTCGGTTTCCCTGCTTTTTTGCTGGGTAACCTTCTTCTTTGCCTCCCCGTATGAGACCTGATCTGTCGATTTGACCTTGAGGATGTCCTTGGCTTTTTGCAAAGCCGGACATCCGCGATATGCAGCACTGTGGAGCCCCTTGCAGTTCCTACAGTGGGGGGTCTGCTGGCAGTCCTCCCGTTTGTGGTTTCCTCCACAGTTTACGCACGCGCTGGCTTTTGATCTGCAGTGCTTTGCCACGTGACCCAGCAGGTGGCATCTAAAGCATCTGACGGGCTCTGGGATGTATGGCTTAACTTTGAAGCTCATCCATCCCAGTTTTACCTTACTTGGCAGTTCGTCTGACTCGAATACCAGTTTCACTGCATAGGTCGGTCTGGCTGTTCCGCCAATCCGACCCACCCACTCCACTTTGCGTTCCCCATGGGCGTTCAATTCCTCTTTTATATCGTCATTCGTGAAGTCCCTTGGGACTCCCGATATGACACCTACCGCTTTTTTTTGTTCAGTCTTTTTTGTGGTGTGCTCTTCGATAGACACCACGTGGCTGCCTATCGTGGTGATTTTGAGCAGCTTCTGAAACTGCCCTTCACTGGTGGTGGTTACCAACACCTCCCCGTCTCTCTTGTCTAGGCCAGCCAGCATGCCCACCATGGCATACAGCAACCTATATATTATCATGCGGGTTAACCCCGCAAAATCATTTCCCGCGAGTCCCTTGACCCTGACCCTCCTTCCCTGGGTACCATTTCTCTGCCCCCCTTTTTGTCCCACTTCCCTCCCTTCCCTACTGGACGCCCCACCCGGGGAACCCCCGCTCTGCGTGGTGGTTTGGTCTCTCCCTCCCACTGGGGAGGCCCCCTTGTCCCGAGACCTCTTGCTGGGGGTGCCTTCCCTTCCTCCCACTTCCTCCCCCTCCTCTAACACCCCGACCATCCTCTTCCTTTTGGGGCCTGGTGTGTTCTGGAGATTGCTCTCCAGGATTATCACCTGCTGAGCCACCTGTTCGTGGGTGAACTCATCCATGGCCACTTCGTCGTTTTTGACACCACTTGGCGCCGCGCTGGCTGTGACTTCAGGAGGCTGCTTGAGGAAGTCAGCTTCCTCCATTTTACTTACCCAAAGGTGTGGATTGTTTAGAGGGTAGTGTGTAGTAGGATAATTTAGTAGGTACAGTATGAGAGATAGGATAGAATGCAGTAGAAGGGATGTGTTAAGGAGATGAGTAGAGTAGGCTGTGAAAGGCTGAAGTGTAGAGAGAGGAGGTAGATTATGCCTAGTAACCGTTACCAATATATCAGTGCTGTGTCATCCCCTTCGGTAAAATTCGCGAAAATTCCAACTAAGCACTGAAAGGAAGATTCCAAAAAAAAATTTTAATTTTTATTTATTTTTTTTTTTTTTTTTTTTTCGAAAATTGGTGTCGAAGTCGATCAAGACTAGCACTAATGGCCGACAAATGCGGCTGTTTGAGTGGCGAAAAATCTAGTGTTCTAACTCACGCAGACGAACATCCAAAAGAAAAT
Organism: Chaetoderma sp. LZ-2023a; assembly: GCA_034401795.1. Classification (NCBI taxonomy): domain Eukaryota; kingdom Metazoa; phylum Mollusca; class Caudofoveata; order Chaetodermatida; family Chaetodermatidae; genus Chaetoderma; species Chaetoderma sp. LZ-2023a. The sequence continues at coordinate 57,314,395 of CM067368.1, forward strand.
TGATCAAAAAGGTTTAAACAGATTTTAAGGTTACGAAATTTATTAAAATAATTTAATAACAATACCTTGTAGTTACGACTCGGGGAGCACAGCAAATAAACGTAAAAATAAAGAGCTTTGTTTTCGAAAATGGCGCCAAACACAAACGAGCAAGACAACCCTAATGGCCGACAACAACAACGATTTTACTGGCTGAAAAGCTAGTGCTTGATGCACGCGAACGAGCCTCAAACGGAAAATGTTTAAAATAGCTTAAAGAAAAGAATTATCAAATAACACTGTTCCTTAAACTCTAGTCTCACTAAGCACTATAATTTTTTCGCAAACGCAATAATGGACGCAAATTACACTAATCTAAAACACGTCTATCATCAACGAACGCAAATTTTTGTATCGTTGCAAACACGAATCTCAATGATCAATGTATTTCAGTAGGCGAGCATTGAATATTGACTTGCCGATAAGTAAAATCATATGTTGGTTAGGCTCAAGCACAAACCCTCAAGTATTGCATCCTATGGGATTTTATGAGTTTCAAAAATTCCTCAACCTGCCAAAAAATTATATTTTATTGATTCCTGCGCCTGCTGTCATCTCAGAAAGCGCTTACCGACGCTATCAATTGACAGACAATTTTATAACCCATGGAATGCTCCATGTCGTCGTTTCTTGTCTGCGCGACATTTTCTTGGCAGGTTCTGAGTGGAACCTAATTCTGAATAACATCACAGATTAATGTATCTACTGCTGGAGAAATATGTCGTGAAGCTGTGGGGGCTGATTGCTGGACGAGTGTAGTGTACATACTCTGAATGACGATGCTGAAAGATGGTTCGCCATTATACAACAGCAACAGTTGGTAGCCCTAAGTTTCGTACTCTAGATAAAGACACAAACTCAGTTGCGGAAATGGACATGGCTGCAACATGTTAGCATGTAGTAGATTAGGTTTTTGAAATTGGAAATACCTATGATCAGTATCGATTAGAATAGCTGAAATTATTTTCCTATTTGAAAAGCTAAAACACCGAAATATGTTAGGATTTAATGCTGTTGAATATTTTGAAACTAATTTGATTGGTAAGCTTTTGCTGCTCATGACAACAACAGGTTCCTGGCAAATCAATTTCAAAATTTTCAGCAGCTTACCTGTTTATAAACTTGAAATTTGTAATTCTCCTATTTCACCATAATGTAGGCTACACGGTGATCATCCGTCTCAGTAACCATTGGGTGCGAGAGGCGCGCTTTTTCATTGATCCTCCCACGTCACAAGGTTTCGAGAGGGCGTTAATTGCGCATATATGGTCTGCCAAAAATGGGTGTGTTGTCGTTTGTACAAGGAACATGATGCGTATTTGGATGATCCCAGTTGAGTTCTGGAAATGATACACTCCACATTGCGCAATGTGCAGCACGGATAACGTACACATGGATGCACTTGAGTTAAAATTCACTACGCACACATGGAGTGTTTTCACACAATGATAAATCTTCGTTCCCCAAAATCCAATCCCAGACAAAAATAAGTCTTCTCTAAAACGTCCCTCCTAACAATCACTACTATATTGATTTGGGGAATTTCTCTCTTTAGAATCAAGTTCCGCTCGCCAGTGACAGATTCCATTTGGATCACCGATACAATTAGACCCATGATCAATTCCAGAAATTGTGTAGTGGAAGAAATTACCATTTTCATAGATTGGCTTAAATTCAATGAACGAATCCGATCTGTCGATCAAATATATGACGTCATGATCAAATATGTCCCATAAACTAATAATTGGCAGGCATACTCCATCCTGAAGATGGAATAGTCCGCCAAGCGTACGAATTTCTTTGATGGATTTACTATTTCATAAACATTCTGTTGAAACCTTGAAATTAATTTGACTGGACGCTGTTGCTCCCATATGCAGCAACAGCACCCAGTCAAAATAGTGTCAAAATATTCAACAGCCTGTCTGTATATTTACCGTGCTATTGGGATTCTGAGAATTCACGGTTCGATCGATCCCACCTTGGACAAATCATGCTCAGACCATATATTAGCTAGAGATAGACGCGACATAGTTAAATGTCGATTCATCCATTGACTATGCGGTATTCCAAAACGTCTGCAAAATAAGAAATTCAGTTTTGACTACTACATACAATAGATATGTAATATCATGACTTAAGTGAATAATTGTCTCGTCCCACGTCGATGACATGCCTATGGACAAGCCGGCCAAGAATTGTCTATGTTTTTATCTGAAAGAATGTTCAGTTGCAGACCAAGAACAGATTATTTCGGAAGATTTACCACTGGAATGGTTGGCTCGGTAAGCTCAGTAACTGGGCCAGCCATACCAGTGATACATTTTCAAAACCTAATCTTCTTTTAGCCTGCAAATTCACACTGAGTAAGCAAAAATCTTAATTTGCATGACCATTATCTTTATTGATCAAGCCGGCCAGAAAAAGTGTCTCTGCAGTGGCATGTGTGAATGTCCAGTTACATACCAACAGAAGGCTGAGGCAGCAACAGCGTGCAGTAAAAGCAATCTCAAAATATATACCGTATTTCAGGGAAATTAGTCTACTTTTTCAGACTTTTTCATTTTAACTATAGATCAGTCGAAACTGGCAAGGAGAAATCTTCGTCAAATTCAAAATGGCGGACAGCATTAATTTGTGATGATTAAATGCAATTAAATAAGTAAATCTTCAACTAAGTAATTTAAATATTATGAAATTATACCTTTCCATTGTATGCCAATGTTCCCAGCGTTCATTCCCTTCTCATTTCTTAAATATGGAAACTGTTTGACGTGTTGGCGAAACTGGACAAATGCGCATGTTCTGTAAATACACCAACTGATTATATAATCTTGGCCAGGATCGTCCACAGGATGGGTAGGAGATGCATGTTACATCGCCACAATCCATGGGGTAATCAATTCCCCACTACCCCCGACGACAAAGCTCACACCACAGGTCCCTACAAACAAGACCTCCACCACACACATTATTTAGCCATTTTATTACAAAAACTATCTGAAACAGCTTCTCAAAGGCTAGTTTTCAACAGTTTCACAGGAGCAAATCCGGACCTCATACTTATGTTCCATGCGGCAATTAAAATATAATCTTCTCTTGGCCTGCCAATAGACTTTTACCAAGCAGACATTTATCTTGACGAAATCCAGCCATTATAGGGTAAAACCCAACTTACATGTCAGCAATTTATTCAAAATAATATACTACCAGACACAGCATCCAGCAACACAAAACAAACAGTTTCAGTACAAACAATATATTCAGATTCAAGATACCCTTGATGTCAATGATCAATTATTTACTTAATTAAACCTTTATAAACTAGATTAAATTAATTTAAATTTGTTCTAAAACATAGATTTTTCATAGCTGAAAAAACAAGTTTAAGCGAGAAATGGAAGTCGTCTAAGCAAAATGTAATAATTCAGTGCTTAGCACATTTTCTATGAAAAAACAACAAAAAATACCATTACAAAAAACTTGTTTCCATGGCAACAGCTATGTATTAACCCTTAGCCTTGTATTATATTACTACTTAGTAGATCCAGTTCCCCTAGCGCATCGTAATAAATGGATATGTTTCTAGCGATGCATCCGCTAATTTATAGCGCCAATGCTTAAGCCACGCCCACTTTGTGCACCTGTTTGAATCGGTGTTAACACTATAAACAATGATTTCGTAGAATGCCAAATTCAAGATAATTATACAGATTATTGAATATTTTGGCATTAGCTTAACTGGGAGCCATTGCTGCATATGTATCGAATCTTTCCATTTTGTCTGAAATGATTATTTGGAATTGGCATTCTGACATCAGAGTGTGAAGGGTTAAGAGACAGTATATGTTTAGTCTACACATTTTCTCGCTCACTAATGTAAACTCTTAGCAGACATTTATGGACTTATGACACAGATTAAGCCGTTAAAGCATAAGCCCGCCAAAAACCACGTCTGCAGTGATATTGAGAAATATCCATTTGCAAATCAGATGATCGACCCAGTCATTCCACTGGTAAATTTCAAAATAGTCTTCTCTTGCTCTGTATATAACGAAAAAATTTGAATTTGATGATTAAAGTGCTAAGAGCATTAGATTCGGAAGCATAAGTATTTCTCTTTTCTGTGCTTTTATTACCTGAGAATGTCAGCCACGATCACCAAATACTATGTGATGTTATTTGATGTGGTTGACCTTCATGCTGCATCAAGACATCAAATGTTAATGTCAAGAGATGTTCTCCATTAAAAATAACCGACTTTCAGATAATTTTACAACATAAAAGTCCTTTATCTGATGGAAATACAAATTTAATGTTGCCCTTTCTTTCTATCTAACTGACTGTAAACCCCTCTTTGCAATTATCCTTAAAGCGTAATTTTCCAAATTTAAAGCGAACTTGTCTCGGATAACTACAATTTCTAGCAACCAGACTAATCTAACATTAACCACAACATAACTCAAACGTAGTAGCTTTGCAGACACATCCCTTTGATCTTTGACAAACTTCCATACATAAATGTGTTCCATTGGGTCCTTAACCACTTCTTTGTCAACAACACCTCAAAGAGCTCTGAATTCTACTTATATCACTCCAGATGTCCATATTTGACAGGAAAATTGAGGTTTTTGCTCAGTGACTGTCAATGTACAGGCCAAAGGAAGAAAATATTTGCCAGTGAAATTTACAAAAAAGAGCCTTCTGTTGTCCTGGAAATATATATTTCTCAAGACCACGACATATTTTGTTTTGTTTAGTTTGACCAGTAAGTCATTAATGGTTAAGGAAATATCAATTATTGTTTATTTAGTATCCATTTGCAGTCCGAGAGAAGACTATTTTTGAAAATTTACCATCGAGCCAGTCATTCTTGTGGTCAATTAAAAATAATTTTCTAGCCAAATATTTAATATAAATAATAATCATAGCCTGGAAATAGACATTCCTCAAGACCACTGCAGATGCCGTTTTGGTAGGCTCGGTTATTGTTAAGTTGCTAATAGAGAGGTTAAAATATACCACGTTTAGTTACTGATATTTGAAGTGACTGCGTTATTCAATTCACTATTCAATGTTGTATGGGCTCTGGACCGAGTGCTTCAGCAGATTTCACCAACACAGTTGTCAAAATGATCACAAGTAGTGATTCTCATTAAGATCCTTTTGAGGTTATAAAAAAAATATCAATTGGGATCCATAGAAGTAGTGGCCGCGGGTCTTGTATGATTGCTAATGCACAGCTGAGAGTCTCAAGCATGTTCTAATTTTAGCATGAGAAACATTCCAGATTTCAGTTCAGAAAACGCAGATTTCAGCTTTGGGACATCCAGAATTTAGCTGCAATGAGAAGCACAGATACCAAGTCTTCCCTCGGCCACCCTAATGTCATATCTCCGTATCTGATGCAGCAATGTGAACGTTTATATCAAAATCTATTATATTTGGGAATGAGTAGTGAAGTGACTGGTGAACATATTAATGGCCAGATCCCATCATGTACAGTTATGAATTTTGTATTGCAATTCTTATTTCGCCTAACCAATTTCAATCTCGCAACCATAATAGAGGGATTCGTTTTTACCGATGCTTGGTCGATGCCTGAATTGAACTTAACACAGAATCTCAAAGTCATAGTAAATATACAGGTAAAGCAGTGACACCTCCCAATCATTTTAGTTTCAGAATATTCAACAGAATGCTTAATCAATTTTAAATTCATCAAAGACATACAAGTCAGACACTTTTGCGACTGACCATTGTCACATTGTGACATATTTTATTTATTCCATCAATATGTGGGTGGCATATTGAATACCTCTATTGTGATCGCTTTGTCAAATGCAATGTATCAGGTCTGACATGACAATATTAATGCAACAAATGTGAAGTGAATCTACTATTCTAAAAGTGTGTGTTCGCCAGCAAACCAATTGAATGTGCTTAGATATAGTTGAATATAAGGTGAATGTAAGGTTATTATGTTCTGGAGCTGTAGTAATAGAAACATCTTACAGCTGCGATCAGCCATTCATCGCTTTGGACCACTGTGTCTTTTCCCCAGCCAAATTCTTTAGATTCTTCAGGTCCATTCTTGATCTGAGTGTACTGAATCTTGTTTTCTTGAGATAACCTTGCATTACACTTAACATATTTATGCAATTACGTCCTCTCCTTTCTTTATATTTGCTGGCTCCCAATAGGGCGAATTCCGAGGCTCTCTGTAATGGTGTGTCTTCTGGTAACCTTAACACATGGCCAAACATAGACCATCTTTGGGACTTTTACAGACAGCGGGTGATGCCTTAATACATCGTTGGAAATGAAGGTGTCTGGCCATCAGTGTCCTCTGATGATCTGGAGGTGTTTGCCGTGGTAGGCATCAAGTCTGTCTAGAGGTGTCTTTAGAGCTCTCCAGCTGTTACAGTTATAAAGCACCCATGATACTCCTTTTGTCAAGAGTAGCTTTGATCTACAAATCCATGTCTTCCAGAAGGATTGGAAAGCGTATGTACCTTATGAACCAGCGTGCAGCAATGTCAGCAGTACTGCACAGCAGTGGGCACAGGATTTTTACATTTCCTCCATTGGTTTACCGCCACGAATTGGATTATGATTTTCCTTGGTTTCATGGTCTGTCAATAGGTATATGTTGGTGAACTGTGTTTGGATTCATTCGAGTATCAATTTGTTGTTTGTTTGCAGTTATTGGGAGTAGTTCGTCAAGGGTTTCTTTTCCTTGTCTGTGAAGTCGACATCGTCAGCATATTCCTTCTCTACCGACACACTCAGTATCGACACCAGGAGTTAGTTGGTCCTGTCGAATTTGACCCCACATAATTGAATACACCAGCAAGGTAACCGGTGAAAAGCACTGGGGGATACACGATCTCGCTATGGGAAGCCGATTGATATCTCAAACTCTGCCGACTTCACTGACTTGACTCGTACTCTCAGCTTGATATCTGCAAGCAGTAGTCTAAGTATCCGTAGCTCATCTTCATTACAACTGGCCTTGCATAGTACATCTAGAATCTGTGAGCGTTTAATTGTGTTGAATGCTTATGTCTCATGTCATTTCACGGCAAGGTGAATGGAAAAATGACAAAGGGAAATGAAACAGCCGCCTAAAACAAGTAGAGAAGGTGCAGTCAAATCGATTGTAATAATGATAAAAATTCCACACACGTGTCGGAAAACTTCTTTCACCAGTCTGAAAATGTGTGACTGTAACTGTGTAAAAGACGTAGATTGTAGCCTATAGTATGTCCTATCACAGACTGGCTTTTTTAGATTAACAATATGGTAACGTATTGTGGCACCGATTGATCACATGGCCCTATCATGAGCTCAATGCCAAGTCGCCCAGTTAGCGTAGGTATGTGAGAGTTTGCTTTAGTTTGAAAATTAGATGCTCCGAGACACAATCTCATGCGTCCTGAGTAATATTTAGCATTATTTTCGGGACCTTTCTATACAGTCATCTGTGCATAAGTACTGAATTCTCTGGTGTCAAATGTTGAGTTTTAGTGCTCCTAATCAATCCTGCCTATTGGGGACCAGACGTCAATGTAGTGATATTTAGAAAACATGTGACACCTCAAGTGCAATACACGAGCTTTAGTGCTTCGAATGTAGTAATGTAAAACGTGCTTGTCTGTATGTAATAAAAGTTATAATTGGACTAAAACCTGAATGCCGCATCACCAGAACACCTGCAATTCTTAAGTGTGGAGAGAGTTGGTGGACACAAGAACAATGCATTAAGATCTTATTATCCGCAAACTGCCGGGACAGCCATGGGTTATACGCGATAATGTAAGCGCTGTTAAACCGGTCTCTAAACGATGACTTAATGAAATACTAATGACAGGTGGGTTCATAATACAAGCCACGTATTATAGAATATACAGTGATCGCTCGACCATTTGCCATCCGATTTCCCACCACCCTTGCCTCTCGCCTGCTTAAAGGGTATGTACGTTTACCCAGTATGTTAATTCACTTGATTTCCCACCACCGTCGCTATCCGCTTTTCGCCAACGAATCCTATGTACAAAATGTTCCATTTGCATTGTTTTACCCACGATTATTCGCTAGCGTGTTATCACTAGCTTGTAACTGTGTTGTTTACTTTCTGCCCCGTCCCCCTTCCTCCACCCTACTGTACAAGGGTGTTTGTATGGGTGTGTTTAATGACAGTCACGCTTAGATGATTTACACATGCATAGGAAAAAACTTCCGGTCTTAGTGACTGGGGCTTTGGGCATTTACAGCCGTATAGGGAAGTCTGGTGCAAATGCCTAGTCAGTATCACATTATACTGGTTAAATATTTTTTAATTAAGTTGACTGAAGGTTGTTGCTGCGTAAACATGAATATGTTTCAATCAGTCAAATTGTTCTTAGACTAAGTGTATATAACATGTAGTAACATAAAATGAAATATGAGATGGAAAAGGATGGTTACTTTCTAGAAAGTGTCCGTAAAAGACAGCATATAGTATGGAAGGTAAGACAATAACCCACGCACTTTTTAATCACCCATCAATGCATCGACTGGCGACCTAAGTAATAGGTGATGACGAGAAAGAAGAAATTCAAAATGCTGTCAGCAGTGTATGACGCAAAATTAGCCATAGACAATGTGTTAAAATTCTTTGAGTGCAATAAACACTCCAAAGAGGCAGCCGTTTCGATGTGTAATCAACTAAAGGAACGCTAGTTTTCTGTATCATGAAAGCAAGCGTATCAGAAGCCAGTGCCGCAGTATTTTCCTAAAGGTCATATCATTGCTGCATTCAGATTTATCGTTTGTTACACTAAGATGAAGATTTAAAGAATGTAAATTTGTGCAAAATCGCTTGACATTTACAATCACGCACACACGCGTTCTTTCTTTCTTTCACTCATTCTCTCTTGCTCTCGCAAATATAATGACAGATACACTTCACCCATCACGCCCCAACACCATCCAATGGTTACAGCATGCTTAGGTTGTGCTTTTTGTGTTAAATTGAGACAACTCGTTTATTCGCCACCCTCGATTTCTCGCCAATCTCGCCATGGCACGTATGTGGTCGGTTAATCGTGGAAGCGCTGTACATTTATTGGGCATTCCTCGAGACCACGACAGAGGCTGATTTTGATCGGCTTCATCAGGAAATGGTGAACAGTTACATACCAGATACGGGTTAACTAGATTTAAAAAAGCTAAGGTAAAGGCCTTTGTCTTATCTTATCATCGAAAAAAAAGAATGTTTTGGATAGGTTTTCACGATCTCTATTCTGCCTATATTGAAAGTCAATGGTTTTGAAACGTTAAACGGTATCTTTTGATGAAATCGCGATGTGTCTCACCCGAGCTGGGCTCAGAATAAACCACTTGTATTTTCAGATTAGAACAAAATGACGTCTGGTTATAAATACAGTCTGACACCAGTTCATATTCATGGTCTATTTAACAGGTCACAATCGTGGAATTTGACGTTGGTCCCCACAAAACGTATTGTTGTTTCTATATGATGCCTACATTCTTTACGTAGACCTGTACACATTTGTTCCAAACAATCTATTTCCGGGTTGCATGAAAATGCCCATTATATATATATATATATATATATATATATATATATATATATATATATATATATATATATATATATATATATATATATATATATATATATATATATATATATATATATATATATATATATATAAATTACTAGAATATAAGTAATGAATGAATCCACTTTTTGGCCCCGCCAATCTCTAGCTAATCTCTGCCCATGCTAAGCAAAAATGTCAGAAAAACTAATGCTATGGCAGTAATATCGTCTAGTAATATTAGTTTCAAAATATCCAACAGAATGTTTATTAATTAGCAAGGGCATACAATTCGTACAACTAACAGACTATCCCAAGCACATGATGGAGTATTTCTGTCAGCGATGATTGGGAAGTCAGCCTACAAGTGACGTTTATGATTATGACGTCATATGATTGACTGCCAGATCGGATTCACCCATTATAACTATATTACAATCTATTTTGACACACTACTAGAGCATTCAATGAACACTAGTTTTGAAAAACATACAATTTTTTTAATCTTTATACGGAACCCCGGAATTTTTTTAAGCTGAATTGTCAAGGCTGGCAGGTTGTAAACACGGGCTGAAATGTTCTTTCTTGTCGAAACCACAAAAGAGCATCGCTTGAAATCAATTAATTAGGGGAGTCGCCTAGAGGGACTTCACATTTTTGTGCATCAGCCATACTATTTGTAGACATTACTGGAAGCATTTCCCTGAAAACTGGTCAAATTTAACTTGCACTCTATCAATTCTATGGGAAGAAAAAAACGAAATCATCGGTGGTTGGTTCAAAGAAATGGCTTTAGGGTCGATATGCACAGCGTCCATAAAAATCAACATGATTACCTGTTATTTAGAAACGCCACGGGGAGGTTGAAGCTAGACGTAGATTTATGGATATTACTCCTATTAAGGGAAGACATCAGACATTCTCCGACTGTCGGCAATTACAGACCTATTGGAGGGACCTAAATTGACGCCGCCCTAGTTAATAGATAGGAATTAATTTTCCTGTACAATAATACCTGTTTATAAGACACTTATCGTAAGATACTGTAATCACGTGTCCGCTAAAGACATGCCCTATGATGAGTAACTTGTATAAAGCGACCCCATATCTTTAGTGAGTACAGACTCGTGCTCCATTAGCCGGCCCCATAACATTTCATCATTCGACTCCAACAATCGACAAATCTGTATGATGTAAGGAATGTTGTGTTGAATACTTTGAAACTAATTTGACTAGGTATTGTTACTACCTATGGTAGCAACAGCACCAGATCAAATTATTTTCTAAATATCCAACAGTCTTCTTGTATAGTTCTCTTGAAAGTGAGATCATTTATTCTCAAGAGCTAAATCGCTTTCTCCGACCATCTTTAAGAAAAAGCTTATCGACTTTTCTCAGACACCTCTGAAGAAACTTCTAGCCTACTATTCTCTTGGTAAAAGAAAAGAAAGCAATATTATGTGTAGCATAATGAAGAGATACAGGCAATTAAATACTGATTTACACAGATATCATGTCATAGACCAAACGAATTGTGTGTATTGCGATTTACCTGAAAGATCTCATCACTTCTTCTTTCTATGTCTAAAATAGGCAAATGAAGACACCGCCAGGTGGATATCAAACTTCAGTTTGGACCACTTGTCTTGCTGGAAGGCATTTTAAATGCAAGTGACAATCTTTCAGCTGAGGGGAATGCAGATTTTTCAATCATAGTTTTATATAGGGCAGACAGGCAGATTTTGACATCTTCTTGTCTGTCTTATGGAATAGTGTGTATTTGGTAAACATATTTTCAAGTCTCCACCCATCCCAAAAGATGTAATGCGTGTGACAATAGAATTGTTATTATGATCATCATGTTCTTGTTATTGGTGAGAATATCATTATACCGGCTATTATTACCAATATTATCTTTACTATACGTTTTGTTATTGAATAATAATGTTGTTCTCATTAGTATACCGTAAAACATCTCTGCAACCACCCACCCACCTATCTCTCTCTCTCTCTCTCTCTCTCTCTCTCTCTCTCTCTCTCTCTCTCTCTCTCTCTCTCTCTTCTCTCTCTTCTCTCTCTCTCTCTCTCTCTCTCTCTCTCTCTCTCTCTCCCTCTCTCTTTATCTAATACTCTCTCTCGCTTTCTCTTTATTGTATATAAGTTTATGGATAAATATTTTGCCATCTTACTGATTGTGTAAGGAGAGGGATCAGATAGATTGCTAGAACCTGTGCCTAATCCCAATGCATAATTAGTACAATAAAAAACGAATTCAAAGTGTCAAAATCTATTCAACATGTATACAAATTGGGAGGGGCTTAGCAAAAAATAACCTAGCATAGCTAGAAGTCAATACCTCAATGGAGAAATCCAGTTTTAACTATGTCCGCCCATTTCTAGCTAAGCTCAACATATCCTTTACCCGTGATGGGATCGATCAGTAAGTTTCTTATGTCTTTGATGGATTTACTATTTAATAAACATTCTGTAGAAAATTTTGAATTTAATGAAGAATGTTCAATTTCAGACCAAGAGAAGATTATTTCTGAAAATTTACGACTAGATCGGCTTGCTTTGTAAGCTCGGTAACCGGGCCAGTCTTTAATGATCGACCCGGCCATGCAACGGATCTCTCCAGTAACATTGGTGTCCAATTACATAGAAAAGATGTAATTTTAAACATCTCCAGGTATTTCAACATAAATTGGTAACTTTTCAGATTTCTTCAATGTAACTATAGATCAGGCGCATAGGATAATGCGAAAGTTACGTCAAATTCAAAATGGCGGGCAACATTCACATTAAATACAAATAACTAAGTAAGCTTTTTCAATAAATAGTTTTAATTTTTTGAAATTATACTTTCTACTGTATGGTTATGTTCCCAATGTGTATTCCCTTCGGACTTTCTTTCCAATGGAAAATGGTTGACGTGTTGGCGTACCTGGACAAATGCGCATGTTCTGTGAATAAACTAACTGATTATATAATCTTGGCCAGGATCGTCCACAATAGGAGTAGGCGATGCAGATTGAATCACACTGGATCCATGAGGAACTCCCACCCCACAGGTCTGTGCAAACAAGGGCACCCGCACCCGCACCTCAACACACACGCACGCACGCACGCACGCACGCACCCACGCACCCACGCACCCACGCACCCACGCACCCACGCACCCACGCACCCACGCACCCACGCACGCACGCACCCACGCACCCACGCACGCACGCACGCACGCACGCACGCTCGCTCGCTCGCTCCCTCGCACACACATTATTTAGCCAAGTCATTAGAGAAATTGTCCAAAAATGTTTTTCACAGTCTGGTTTTCAAAATTTTCAATGTGGGGGAAATGCCAACACCCCTACTTATGCCCTATCCTAGGTTGCAGTTTTCCAAAATTCCCACCCACCACTCTATCGAGGGGGTTGGGGGAGGCATTGGGCGATGGTGCATCAGAGTCATAGGGGGTTATAGCAAAGGAATCTCATCCGTCACTCATGTATCTGACGTCACAATAAAATGACGTGGGTCCATCAGGATTTCAAGTGGCAGAGGTTCAATAGCAACCAACTGAATTCTATGTCGTTAGTCAATTCACACTTTAATAAACATTTTGTTGCATATTTGAAGCGAATCAGATGGGGAGCTGTTGCTGCCATAGATAGTAACACCTCCATATCTAATTACGTTCAACATATTCAGCAGCTAGCCCGTATAGTTACCTTGAAATTGTGACTCTGGGAATTCAGGGTTTAAAGCGTTACAATTGATTCAAATATGCTTACAAAGTTGACTGAGGTTCGCTATAGAGTGAAATGGCATAGTTAGAAATGAATCCATCTGCAGCTTGTTAACCCTTTCACGACGAAGCCGACCAAACCGGCCTGTTTAGTGGTCCTGGAGAATGTCCATTTGCAGACCAAGACAAGACTATTTTTGAAAATTCACAACTGGAATGACTGGCTCGATAACCGAGCCAGTCATTCCAGTGGTGAATTTTCAAAAATTGTCTTAATTTGACCTGCAAATAGACATTCAATAAGTAAATATTTTAATTTTTTTAAACAAATTTAGTCATTAAAGGGTTAAACCTTTCAAGATTGAGCGGGCCATTTGCGGTCCACAAGAAAACTATTTTGGAAATTTTTCGATGGGAATAACTGGCTCGGTATAACCATGTCAGTCATTCCAGTGGTACATTTCCAAAAAAATTAACTTCTCTTGGCTTGCAAATGGGAAGTTATTAAGACAATATTTAGAATTTCCTGATCATATTTAGCCATTTTATGATTAAAACCACCTTGCATGTCTACACTCTATTCAAGCTACCAAAATCAGCAACAGCGTTAAGCAACTCAGGCCAAACAGATTCATTACAAATACAATATTCAGATACACGTGATGCCCATGACCAATTCATTACTTAATTAAAGCTTTATAAACTGGATTAATTTAATTTAAATTCACTCACCAACATAGATTTTTCTTTTTAGAAAAAAATCTTTTAAGAGAGAAATGTAAGTCTCCTAAGCAAAATGTAATAATTGAACGTTTTGAGCATTTTCTATGAAAAAAAACATCAATAATATCATGGCAAAAAGCTTGTTTGTTTCTATGGCAACAGCTATGTTTTAACCCTTAGCTGTGTTATATCTTAGTACTTAGTAGATCCCGTTCCGCTGTCGCATCGTGATAAAGGGATACGCCATTTCTAGAGATAATTTCTAGGCCCTGATCACTTTAAGCACGTCTTTCAATTGATTTTAACACTTTAAACAATGAAATCACAAAATTCCAAATTCAAACTATACAGATTGCTAAATATTTTGAAACCAGTTTGACTGGTAGCGATTGGTGCATAAAGATCAGTTCCCCCATTTTTGTCTGAAATGATTATTTAGAATTGAATCTCTGACATCATAGTGTGAAGGGTTAAGAGGTGCTACATGTTTAGTCGGCACATTTCTGACTCTCCAGTGTGAGAACTATGGAATTGCAACATAAATTAACCCTTTAAAGCCTAAATGCACCAAAAATGGCATTTGCATTGGTATTGAGAAATATCCATTTGCAGACCAAGAGAAGCCTATTTTTTATATTTTACCGCTGTAATGACTTGCTCGGTAAATTGTCAAACATAGTTTTCTTTTGGCCTGTAAATGGACACAATTATGATTTTCTTGAAAGAAATTGGCTATTAAAGTGTTATTAGCATTACATTCGGAAGCATACGCTTTTATTATCTAAGATTATCAGCCACGATTACCAAATACTATGTGATGTTATTGGATGTGTTTAACCGTCATGTTTTTTCAAGGCATCAACTGTTAATTTCAAGAGATGTTTTCCATTAAAATAATCGAATTACGGAGAATTTTACTGCAACATAAAAATCGTGTATCTAATGGAAATACAAATGTAATGGTTCCTTTCTTTTTCTCTAACTGACTGTAAAAGCCTCTTTGCAATTATCCTAAAACATCTTTTTCCAAATAACTCAGATAATTACGATTTCTACCAACTAGACTAATCTGGTATTAACTGCAACATATGTCAAACGCGGTATCTTTTCAGACACACTCCTCTGATCTTTGACAAGCTTTCATACATAAATGTGTTCCATTGGCTCCTTAACCACGTCTGGGTTAACAAAGTCTCAAAGAGTTCAGAATGCTACTTATATCATGTAACCTATACATTGTCAACATTTGTCAATCAAAACGTGTCAGTGGAATTTACATGAAAAAGCCTTCACAAAAATCAAATTTGTGCTTAATAAGCATTCATTTTCAGGGAAAAAGAAGACAATTGTTGAAAATGTACCACTGGAATGACTGGCACGACAAGACTCTTGCTCCTGGATGCAGTTTTCAACATAATTCACCAGCACAGTTATCAATATAGCAAGTCTTCTTTCAGCCAGTTTATGTTTACCCCATCCCCACACCCCACCGCTACGACAAACACAGGCACAGGCAACAAGCGTCCTCCTCTGCAATAGAACACAACACTAGACTAGCAACACGAAAAACATTCTCTGCAAGCAACTTTTATTTTCGTCTTCACAAGGTTCAGCTTTGTTTCAAGCCAACCCCTTAATGAATGACACAATGTAAGACATACGTCCATGCATAATCATGTCCTTGAGCCAAAGTTAACCCAAAATTATGGCCGACGATGATGCTAACGACATGCTTCCAGTATAGCAAATTCCAAGACTAACGTGTCTTCTCGCATCCGTAGAACATGGCCTAACATGGACCACTTTTGCTGAGTGACATTTGCAGAGAGCGGCGATGTATTAAACCTCTTGCATAGTACATTGGTAGAAATTCTGCATTCTGGTCGTCCGTGTCTTGTGATAGTGCGGAGGTGTTTGTGGTGGCGGGCATCATGTTTGTCTAGAGCTGCCTTTGGAGCTGTCCAGTTGTTACAATTATACAGCATTAAGGATACTAAGACTGCGTAGTTTAAACGTAGTCCTGCTGTTAAGGGCATCTTTGATCTAAGAATCCATAAATTCCAGAAGGACTGGAAAGCTATATACCCCATGACGCAGGGTGCAGCAATATGACCAGTACCGCAGAGAAATGAGCCAAGGATTTTACTTTTCCACCACGAATTGAGTCATAATATTTTTTTAGTTTCATACTTTGTTTATAGGTATATGTGGGAGAACTCTGTTTTGGAATCATTCATAAGGAAGTTCTAAATTTTTAGTTTGATTGCAGTTTGCACCTCATGGCAATGCACCTCAATGCACCTTTTTCTCGTCTATTAAGTCCATATCGTTGGCATATTCCTTCCCTCATGATATACCCAGTATGGACACTGGAAGGACGCAGAGGAGGTTGGTTTTGTGGAATTTTCCCGCACAGATTTCAATGCAGCAGCAATGTAACAAGTAGAAAGCACAGTGGAGCGGGGAGTCGATTGATGACTTAAACCATGCAGACTTCACTAACTTGTCTCGAGCTCTCAGTATGGTGTCTGCAGGTAGTAGTTTAACTAGTCGTAGCTCATATTCATTGCAACTGGCCTGGCATAGTGTATCTAGTATCTTTGATCAGAAGCCTAAAACGGGTACAGAAACGGCAGTCAAATTTATTGTAGTAATGAAAGAAAATTCTGCACAAATGGTGGAAAACTTCTTTTATCACTTTGAGGTTGTCTGACTGTAACTCTGTAAAAAACAAAGAGAATGGATTTTGACATTAGGAACAATGTGGACACTTATTGTGGCGTCGATTGATCACAAGTCCATATCGTGGACTCGATGCCAAGTCAGTCAGTATATGTGGATCTGTAAGGGGTTGTTTTAGTTTGAAAATTAGATACTCTGAGACACAGTCTCCAGCATTCTTAGTATTATATAGCATTATTTTCTGGACCCCTGTACACTGTTATCCTTGCATAAGTACCTTAAAATGCGACATGTACAAAAATCTGAATTCTCCTGTGCCAAATGTGAATTTTACTGCTCCTAAGGGATCCTGCATATTTGATACCAGGCGGCAAGGTATTGACATGGTTAAAAAATGTGAAAGCTCAGGCTTTATGTGTGAGTTGTGGTGCTCCGAATGCAATACTTTTAAACAGGATTGTGTGTAATAAAAGGAATAATACCGCATCACCCGAACACCTGTGATTATGCAGTGTGGAGAGGGTTGGATGACACAGGGACAATGCATTCAAATTGTATGCTCTGGAAACTGTATGGACAAGTATACCTTGTTTGGGTCACAATAGTATGATTCCTTAACCAGTTCATGACGAAACCGGCTAAAGGCGGCAGCTGCAGTGGTCTTGAGGAATATCCATTTACAGGCCAAGAGAATACTATTTCTGAAAATCTACGACTGGTAGCACTGGCGCTATAAGCAGGCTTGTCATTCCAGTGGTAAATTCTTAAAATGGACATTTAATAAGCAAATATTCTGATGTTATTTAGCGCATTAAAGGGTTAAGATTGTGTCTTGTCTTAAGGAACCATCATCTTTTGACACCAAAAGGCAGATAATCTCTCGTGTGTGTATTTGTCAACTCACTTCCAAGATGTAAGACGCATTTAAAACTAGTTAGCAGTCAGCGATGTTCAATGCGTAACCCTTTAATGGCCAAATATGTTCAAGCAAATCAAATTTGATTATTGAATGGCCAAAATACAACTTTTTTTAAATTTACCCCTAGAATGATGGGCTCTGTTAATCACTAGATTTAAAAAAAGAGAAAAATAAAGGATTTTAGATTATCTTGTCATAGGTGATGTCATGACGTGAAACTTTTCATCCGGATGTGGGCTCAGAATAAACCATTGGTGTTTTCAGATCAAAAGAAAATACAGCCTTGTAATAAACGAAGTCTGACACCATTGAATATTCCTGGTCACCTTTGTGGAATTTTTGGACTTTTGACCCCGCAAAACGTGTTGTTGTCTGTATATGATGTCTGCATTGTTTACCTAGATATGTACACATTGTCCAAAGATTCTATATTCGGGTAGCCTAAAATGGCTATTATATCGATTACCACAATATAACTAATGCATGAACCCGCTTTCATGCCCCGCCCATCTCTGCTTAGGTTCTGCCGATGCTTTGCACATATTGTGATAGATGTATATACTGCGAATCCTGAATTCCCATATCCAAATTCTATGATAACTATAGAGCAAATGAATGGCAGCAACAGCGCCAGGTCAAATTAGTTTCAATATTATCCAACATAATGCTTATTTAGTAGTAAAGACATAGAGTTCATATAACTGACAGACTATCGTAGGATCATCACGGAGTATTTCTGTCACTTATGATTGTGATGTCAGCCTACACATGACATATTTGATTTTGAGACATATAATTGACTGACAGGTCGGATTCATCTATTATAATGCTTCAGACTAATATTCAATCTATTTTGACAGACTACCACAGCATTCAATGCACATTAGTTTTGAAACACATACGGTAGTTTCGTCTGTATGTGGAATACCAGTATCGTCTAATCGTATGCAGTAATGTTTAAAGCTGAATTGTCAAGGCTAGCAGTCTGTAAACAAAGGCAGAAATGTTCGTTCCTGTCGAAACTAAATCCCAAAAATACATCGAAAGAAATCGAGTAATTAGGATAGTCGCCTGAAAGGAATCCACTTTATTGTGCATCAGCCGTACTATTTGTAGACGTTTCTGGAAGCCTTTCCCTGGAAATTGGTCAAATTTAACTTGCACTCTATCAATTCGATGGGAAGAAAAAACAAAACATGATGCCAAAGGGAGGTTGAAGATAGATGTAGAGTTTTAGATGTCACTGCTATTAATGGAAAGCAATAATACCAGTCCATAAGACACCTGTCTTTCGATACTGTAATCCTGTATATGCTAAAGACAGTATCTATGATGATTAACTTGTATAACACGCCCACCTACCTTTATCCACCACGGATTGGTGCTACATTAGGCGGTCACTTCAAATTTCACCATTGCATTCCAACACTCGAAAAAAACTTATGATGTAAGGAATATTTTGTTGAATATATTGAAACTGATTTGACTAGGTGATTTTGCTTCCGATGGTAGCAACTGCACCTGATCAACTTAAACCCTTTTCACATGACGAAAATTTACACATGTATGCAATTTTACCCATATGTAAATGTTACTACCTATGTAAAAGTAAATTTGCCAAGCATTTACATGAGGTATAAGAATTTGGGCTAATACTGAGTTTACTTCAGTTAGAAAGTGGTATCCAAGATGGAAAGACTGAGTTATTTAAGATTACAAAGAAGAAGAATATTGCCATATAAAGTATGTGTAGGTTTGGCAATTGGATTATCACATGAAAAACGGATATGGAAAAAGGGAAGATCTTCTGATTGGTGGAATATAGTTGTTTTGGAGACTTTTTATGGCTGCCAATGGCGTGTACATTTTAGAATGGGAAAGGAAACA
>CM067368.1:57338997-57363033 GCA_034401795.1 Chaetoderma sp. LZ-2023a
AATCCAAGCAATCTGATGGGAGAAGAATGACAAAAAGCTGTTCTTAGAATCAAGTTCCGCTCGCCAGTGACAGATTCCATTTGGATTACTGATACAATTAGACCCATGAGCAATTCTAGAAATTGTGTTCTTTCAGCGTCATCATTCGTATCCAATGATTATGTTCGCGTGAACAGTGACGGGATAATTTGACAATACTGGAGCTGCCAGAGTTGTGGAAGAAATTATCATTTTCGGGGATTGGCTTAAATGCAATGGATGAATCCGATCTGTCGATCAAGTATATGACGTCATAATCAAATATGCCATTTGAACGCTGACGTCACACTAATAATTGACAGACATACTCCACCATCAAGTATACGAATTGTATGTTTTTGATGGATTTACTATTTAATAAGCATTGTATTGAAGATTTTGAAACTACTTTGACTGGGCGCTGTTGCTGTCACTGGTGGATCAGTACATACACAATCGGAGGGGTGAAATTGTTTAATAGTAACGGCTGCATAACCTATAGAACTTTTAAAGACGAGTTTAAGTTTGAAAATTATTTAATTTCTCTCCCGCAAAACTATTATGTTAATCCAGAACTTGCAACCACAAATTACCAGTAGAGGTGAGAAAGTATGGCCAAGCGACACTCGGGCATGAACGTGTGTGCTCTATATGCGATAAAAATCAAATGGGAGATGAATTCCCCTATTTGGTTTAAACAGTATTTATTTTTGTCTTAGAGGGAGCGCGATAAGACAGGTCTTATGACCGCGTCTCCCATGCAATTATATTAAAAAGTAAATGTCTCATGGTGTAACAAGAACGAATACATACATGTTACTATACTATATTTAATTACTTGGTGACATTATATTATACAATTATACTTATGATACATAATAGTGAGTCCGATAAAAGTGCACATTCACAGTTGAATGCCCGATAAAAAAAACTATCCCAACTTAACTCCCCCGGAAGCCCAAAGTGGGTAAATGATAACGAAACAGAGCCCAGCACATGGTGATTTCACCATCATTTCACCGCACAAACCATCATAATTTTCAGTAACTTAATTGAACTAGGGACTTATGTCTCTAGTTCAATTTCAGAACACAAAAAATTAATCAACCTATGCTAATAAAACCATCACAAGCCAAGACCTCCCTCGCTTCATCCAGGCCCACAATTTAATCCGTTAATGTCTAAATTTGGTCAAGAAAATCAAAATATTTCATTATTGAATGTTCATTTGCAGGCCAAGAGAAGAATATCCCCGAAAATGTACCACTGGAATGGCTGGCTCTGTTACCGAGCCAGTCATTTCAGTGGTAAAACCTCAAAACTACTCCTCTCTTAGCCCGCAAGTGGACTCAGGACCGCTCCAGCGGCCGGTTTGGGCCGGTTTCGTCATGAAATGGTTAAGCCTCCAGAAGTATAAAACAATTCCATCCCCAAGCACACTGCGCGAATATGTGCCCCTAAATGTTGCGTGCCGGGATGAAAGAACTACTTTAGAATCCTAAATCAGTCGTAATGGCCGGTAGAGGTACCTGTGCATTCGTGTTGGTCAATAGCTAGAGTTATTTCAAACTGGATGAATCCACTAAAATATTGACGTCATGATCAACTACGTCGCCTATAGGTTGGCGTGACCGTCTTAATTGACGGAAATACTCCGTCATAAATCCTGGGAATAGTCCGTCAAGCTGTACGAATTACATGTTTTCGCTATTTAATAACTAGTCTGTTGAGTATTTTGAAACTAGCTTGACTGGTCGCTATCGTTGCCATAGTCATCTATAGTGCCATAAAATTGGGATTCTGGGAATCCATTATTTAGAGCATATAGATCGACCCCAACACTCGCAAAGCATGGTCGGAACCTATCCTAATTTGGAGGGGCGTATATCCAAAGGTGGATTCCTCAGTTACATGGCACAGTGGCCACCCCGATGTGCTTATGCACCGGTTGTTAATAGAATGTGATCACGGTTGACAAAAGATTGTGACTAGTCAAGGGTCATCAGGAAGTCTATTTACTATTAACCATTTAGTGTTCAAGATTGGTCATGGAGATCTAGGTCCTCTCACAGAAGACGTCCAACAGTAGCCCAGAGGAGACAACTTATAAAAAATATTTACCACTGGCCTGGCCGACTCGCTTAGCAGGGCAATCAGTCCAGTGGCAAAATCTTCAAAGAATTGTCTCCTCCACGTCCGCAAGTAGACGCTTCCCAAACCATCTGCAGTAGCCGTTTTCAATCTCCATGAACCTTAAGAAGTGAACCAGATTGAGAGGGTAATGCATGGAGAAATATCGAAGAGCAGTCCATGGTGTGCCAGTGTACTAATGGTTCTTAGTAATCAGACTATTTCAGATTAGAGCTGAAGGATCATATAAAGCGACTAGTTGAGTCGATGTACCGGCAAAGAATTTCTGATACCTTAATATTATTCTCTTCACTCGCATTGGTGTTACCGAATAAAACGTGTTGAATGGTTAGAGGTATGGGAGAGATATGGTTAGAGATAAGGTTGTTTGAGAAAGCTTCTCTTTGATCTGCGTAAAGGGGGCAGTGAAACAAGTAATGTTGAATGGAGTCAGCATGCCCACAGTTGCACCGACGAGAATCCGACAGAAAGTTGTCGACTAAATAACTGTTTATGTTGCTACACCCATTTCGGAGTCTGGCTAAGGCAATATTCGCTGGCCTTTGTCCTGTATAGTACCACAGTGGGGGGGGGGGGGTTGTGTGTGGTTCATGGCTTGCAGCTTGCTTTTAAATTCTGATAATGTGGGAGCCATTCTAACGGGTTATGGTAAAGCATTCCAGGAACGGATTCTTTCTGAAACGAATGATCTATTATGGGTCTCGGCTCGGCATCTGTATGGTGTGATGAGGTTTGGAAGACGGATATTGTATGAATTCCGTGTTTGGATAGTGGAGGAAGATAATCATTCAGTGGTTCGGAAGTCATTCCATTTATAACCTTATAGAGCATAATTAGTCGGTGTGTTTTGCGTCTATGCATCAGTGTTTAAAATCCGGTTTCCGTATACAAATCATTAGTACTAGCACTTAGTGTTTACCCTGTAGGTGGGGCTTAGAATACACCTTCCGTATCCTCTGCGTGTCGTAAGAGGCGACTAAAGGAGGTAAGGGTGAGGTAACCCTGACAGAAACCTCGAGTGCTGAAGACGGAGGTTCCAGGCCGCACGGCGCACTCTAATAAACCATGGATCCACGCACTTAACGCTTATGATCATGTCGATAGTCACTTACAGGACTGGCGGTATGATCAGCGAACGAAAAGAAGAAGAAGAAGCGCTTATTGTTCTGAGTGCGTCCTTTTAAATTTTTCCAGTCTATCCACAAGATATTCCGGAAAATTGTCTCAAACCACGTCTGCATATTCTAGGGATGGCCTAACGAAGCTTGTATACATGATTTGGAGGCACTCGCGGTCAAGTATATATTTTAGGCATTTAAGTATGGACAGTTTGGGTTGGGCATTGGATATGATGGATTCCGCATGGGATAGCCATTATGCTCTACAACTAAACGTAACTCCAAGGTGTTTGGCATTAGTTGAGGATTTCTCCTATTTGCTTGAATGCAAAATAAATATTTTCGTCTTCACCCAAATACATTTAGAATGAGTAAATTAATGAATGAACAACCGCAAGCGAAAATGATAGTACTGTGTAAATTCATAATGAGTATATTTAGATTATGTAAATGAGCTCAAGTGTTTAGTAATACATGCATTATTAGCCCCATGGGGTACCAGCCGGTTGTCTTTGATGGTCTCCTTTTCCCGCCCTTTAACGTGCACAAAATGTTTATAACGGGATCAGCGTGTAGATATGAAAAACAAACAGGCATGGATCGAGCTAAATTAGAGAAACTACTTTTTGTTGAATACTATATTGTTTGATGAAATAATGATAATAAGTATTTATACATTAATAGCATAACATTGTACATTTTTATATACTTTCTCTCTGTAACTATGTAGAGTTTTTTTAGAATAACCCTAAACTAAGGTAACAGCGTGGAGTCAAATTTGTTTCAAAATATTCACCAGCTTACTTGTATAGTTACCTTGATATTGGCAGTCAGAGAACTCATGGTTCGATCGATCTCAACAAGGCAAGGCGTTGGCGGACCATAGCTAGAAAAGGACAGGGCATAGTTAAGAGTGAATTCATCCGGTTTCACGATTAATACACTCAGGCTACAGAGACAGCATATAAGGGTACATATTTATAACAATTATTAAGGTGAGTAAAGAGACAAAATATACAGTGATTATCACGAGGTTAATAATAAATAATAAATAAATACTAATTACATTAATAACAGCGGTAATAGATTTGGTGACTTATTTTTTCTTGGCATATAAAAGGTATTTATTTTTGGAGAACTGGCCTGTTGCGTATTGAAAGAAGTCATTTAGCTTTTTCTATCGCGTTATCGGTTAGGTAATAAGAAGGGATAAGTCTTTGTCTTTCAGTGCTAAATTGTGTACAATGAAAAAGAAAGTGTAATTCGTCACCTATGCAATTACATGTATTACAGATAATATCTCTTGGCTTCGATGTCTAGTTAGTGATTCAATGTTCTGAAGTGGCACAGAGTTATAGCGTCGCGATATGGTAATACAGCAAAATACCGAATCATTCATTATATTATTGTAACACGTTAATCGGCTTGAATTGGAAATTTCAGCTCTACATTTTTCATTGAATTGAGTTTGTAAAGCTATTCTTACCGGCTTAGTGATGTTAGTCTTATTTACGTTTTCTGTGTTAAATGCTGTATCAAATCCTGTTATTGTTAGAAATTCTTTAGCTTTTTCTATCCATTTAAACTTGATATTCTTTGTCTCCGTATACTGTAGGCAGGCATAGTAAGGAGTAGATGAAAGCTTTCCATATCCAGCGTTCACGATGTCCGCCCAAAATCGAATTACATTACACTGTATTATAATATTTAAACGGTATTTACCTAATTATGTATAGATCATAACATGCGGGGTACATTTCTTCATTTGTAAAATAGATTTATAAAAATCGTGTTTGGCAAATTTCTAGCAGTTTCGTATTTTCGAAGCCCTAGATTTCGAACGCGTATAATATAACATAATTTTGTGAACTAGTGCATACATTGTTTTAATCCGTTGAGATAAGTTTCCCTTTTCTACAAGAGAAAAAGTTACCATTATATTTGAAAAGTACACCCAAAAATAAATATCCATCTACTAATTCTATGCTATGTTCACTGATTTGAAATTTTGGTTGGTTATTCTTCTAACGTTTTTCGAATATTATTATTTTAGTTTTTGAATGATTGATCTACAATTTCTACTTTTTGCAATAGTTCTGGAATACATCTAACACATTTTGTAGCGAAATGGGTGTTACTGCGATTACCATAGTGGCATCAGCATAAAGAAGCACAATAAGAATAATAAATAAAGGTGTAAATTATCAACTAGTTCGTTAATTTTTGTCAGCCCTGATGTGTAGTGTTCTTCTAGGTAACTTTCTAAATCATTCAGATAAATAGAAAAGAGTAAAGGGAATACATTTCCGCTTGTCTAACGCCTATTCTACACGGGAATGTGTCTGACTTGGTTGAGTTATGAAAAACAAATGATTTAATAGGCTGATACATATTAAAAATAATTGTATAGCATTTTCCTGTAACTCCGTTTATTAGAATTTTTTAAAGTGTTATTGGTCGGCAGTTTGCTATGTCCGATGGGTCTCCTTTTTTCTTATATATTGGTATAAATTTTCCGATTAGCCATTTTTTCTGTACCCATCCGTTGTCAAACATTATATTAAATAATTGACGGTGTGAATTCCAAAGCGTTTGGCAACAGGCATGTATTAACCATTAAGTTTCTACCGCGAATTTCTAAGCCACTTCCACTTTGCACTCATGGTTGAATAGATTTGAAAACTTTCAGCAGGAATTTGTGGAATCCTGAATTCAAACTAGCTATACGAATTGTTGAATATTTTGAAACTAGATCAAACCCGTTAAAGCCTAAGTCCGCCGAAAATGGCTTCTGCAGTTGTATTAAGAAATATAAATTTTCAGACCAAGAGAAGATTATTTTTGAAAATTTACAACTGAAATGACTGGCTCAGTAAAAATAATCTTCTGTTGGTCTGCAATTGGACACTGTCCATGAGAAAAGTGTTAAGAACATTACATTCGGAAGCATAAGTATCTTTATTTTATTATGTGATGTTATTTGATGTGCTTAACCTTCGTGTTGTTTCAAGACATCAAATATTAATGTCATGAGCTGTTCTCCATTAAAAATAACCGAATTACAGAGAATTTTACGACAACATAAAACTCTTTTATCTAGTGGGAAAATGAAATTAATGCTGCCCTTTCTTTTTCTGTAAATGGCTATTACCCCTCTTTGCAATTATAATGCGGAGCCGATTGATGTCTCAAAATCGACAGACGTCGCTGACTTGATTCGTACTCTCAGCTTGTTGTCTGCAAGTAGTAGTCTCACTAGCTCATCTTCATTGCAACTGGTCTGGCGTGGTACATCTAGTATCTTTGAGCGTTTAATTGCGTCGAAAGCTGGCGTCTCATGTCATTGCACAGCAAGGTGGCTGAAAATGGTGAAGGGCAACGCAAGAGTAGCATGCAACGGGTACAGAAATGCCAGTCAAATCGATTGGAATAATGATAAATATTCGGCACATGTGGCGGAAAGCTTATTTCGGCGGTCTGAGCTTGTCTTCCTGGAACCCTGTAAAAGACAAAGATGGTGGCCAATATTATATAATGTTATCAGCGCATGGCTTTTGAGCTAAACACCACCTGTGTCAACAGCGCCTCAAAGCGCTTAATATACCACTATATAGGCCTATTAATTAACCATTTAACAGTCAATATTTGCAACAAAATTTAAGAAAGTGTGGCTCATTGAGTGCAATCCATTTTCAGGCCATCAGAAGTTAATTCTTTTAAAAGTTTTCCAATGGAATTTACAAAAAGTCATTCAGTAAATGAAGACTGTTTGAACATTGTAGTGTCAAGAAAATTCAAATTTGTGCATAATCAGTATCCATTTTCAGGCCAAGAGGAGACTATTTTTTAAATTGTATCACTGAAATGACTGGCTCGGTAACCGAGCCAGTAATTCCAGTGGTAAATTTTCAAAGATTTGTCTTATCTTGGCCTGCAAATGGGCATTCCTCAACACCACTGAAGAGTCTGCTTTGGCCCGTTTTGACACAAGAGTGTTTAAGAGCAATGTGGTCACTTATTATGGCGTCGATTTGATTACATGGTCACAGCGCGTGTTTAATGTCAGAGGGGCCAGTTACGTGGGTCTATGAGGGCTTGTTTTAGTTAATTGATATCTCCGGAAAAATGAAAGTGCATCTGTCAAATATGAGTGTTACATGAAAGCGCAGCTGTCAAATATGAGTGTTACTACTCAGAAATGATCGCGAGTAATTGAGACCAGACGTCAAGGTAGCGATATGCACAACAAAGTGAAATCTTAGGCGGAAAACACGAGCTTTAGTGCTCCAAATGCGATACTTTAAAACTGTAGTAAAAGAAATAATTTGCCTAAAACTTGAAGGCCATATCACGCGAACACCTGCAATTGTTCGTTGCGGAGAGAGTTAGGCGACACAAGAACACCGCGTTAAGAATGTATTATCCGGAAACTGTCTAGACAGCCTTGAGGCCATTCGGGACAACGCAAGGGCTGTAAAACCTGTTTATAGCTACATGTAAAAGCAACAGCACCCAGTCAAATTAGTTTCGAAATATTCAACATGATTCATGTGCAGTTGTCGTGAACTCGAGCTACTGTAATTGCGTCAGATAAATAGTTTTCTGTTGCATTGTCTTTATTTTAGTTGTCTTCGGATTCGTCCAGACAATTTCCGGATAATAAAAACTTGATACATTGTTTTTGTGTCCCAAAGTGCCTACACACTGAGGAATCTCAGCTGTTCGGATGTCACTACATTAAAGTCTCAGTACAATTATTTTGTTAATATAGGCAAGTTCTTTTTAAGCTACCGCCTTAGGAGCAGAAAACATCGTTTATGACATCGGAGATCTCACGATGTTTCTGCATATCTGTCTCATAGTGCTTTTTAGCTTCCGGTAACGATCTGTCAGTCAGTCAGTCAATCAGTCAGGAGTCTTTTTGTATAGTCAGGTTAGACATCAGATTAATATGCCTCTATAAAATATTAGACGCTTTTTTGTGGAAAAGTCGACAGACAACTTTTTCAATAGGATGCGATGTTGCTGAATCTATTTTGCTGTCTGCAAACCTTTCATGAAGGTCTATAGTGGACAAAACGGCAAGAACACAAAATGTCCGCTTCTGACTTTTCAATATAATATGCTGTATTCCTCTTACATTAAACCCAACTTAGATATTTATAAGTTTGACAAATGTGCTTGACTACATCTGGAAACTAGGCAAAATTCTAGATATAATTCAAGCCGAAAACAAGACGACCTACCTCATGGGTGATTTCAATATTGATCTGAAGATACAGAACTGTTGTCAAACAAAAGACTTCATCAACCTGTTAAATACTTACTTTTACTATCCGACAGTAACCAAACCAACTAGATTAACCGAATCCACGGCCACTGTCGTTGACAACATATTCTGCAATAACATTAATCAGAACATTAACAAAACCCAGGTCGGAATTTTTGTAGCTGACATATCAGATCATCCACCAATATTTTTATTAGTAAAACAACAAACATTTCAAAAACAATTTGAGCGTGAAAAGTTTGAATGCAGAGATTACTCACAGGTCAATATTGAAAATTTCAAAAGGTCCATGTCAGAGATTGACTGGTGTACAATAATAGACACACATTCTTGTGAACATGCCTACAACAAATTCCATAATATCTGTACAACATTATTTGAGCACAGCTTCCCCATGAAAGAAAAGAAACGGTATAAGCACAACCCTACTAAGCCGTGGCTCACGAATGGACTTATAGCTGTCCGCCACAAAAAACATCAACTCTACTTGACATTCATTAAGTGTCAAAAAAAGCATAACGAAACCGTATTAAAAGAATACCGAAATAAATTAGATCAAATAATAAAAACGGCCAAAAAAACATATTACCATAGTAAATTTGAGCAGTCAAAAAATGACATAAAAGAGACATGGAAAATTATCAAATCACTTTTAAATAAGACAAACAAAGCGCAACAAACTCAATTTCTCTGTTATAACAAGGCCATTACAGACAAACTCGAAATTGCTAATGGATTTAATGATTATTTTGTCAATATAGGCCCAGAACTTTCAAATAAAATTCAGTCAACATCTATCAGCGAATTTACCGACTACCTCACAGTCAGCTATCCATCATCTTTCTTTAGCCACCCTACTAACACAGAAGAAATTCTTAACATCTTAAACACATTCAACCCAACAAAAGTGCCGGCATCGACGGCTTTAAGTGGCGTATATTTAAAACCTGAGCAGAAGATATGCTTATCCCACTCAGCCACATTTGCAATCTGTCCTTAGTGCAAGGTAGCTTCCCAGCAAAACTAAAATAGCACGTGTTAAACCAATATACAAAGCCAAGGATTCTACTAACTTTTCAAATTACAGACCAGTCTCCATACTTCCACCTTCTCAAAACTGCTAGAACGCTTAATGTATAATAGACTGATAAAGTATCTGGATAAAAAAATCAATTTTATATAAATCGCAATATGGATTCCGTGAAAAACACTCAACAATGCTCGCAATAGTAGAAATGACAGAAAGAATTATCAAATCGTTAGAAAAAACCCAAAGCATAATAGGCATTTTTTTAACATTTCGAAGGCTTTTGACACAATTAACCATCAAATCCTATTAGATAAACTTGCCTATTATGGTATAAGAGGATGTGCACTCGACTGGTTTCAGAGCTATCTAAGTGAAAGAACTCAATGCGTACAATTTAATGCAACATGCTCTGAAACCAGAAAACTAACTTCTGGTGTTCCTCAGGGATCTATTCTTGGCCCCCTGCTGTTCCTTCTATATATGAATGACTTACCAAACCTCTGCAAGCACATGTCACTAATACTATTTGCTGATGACACCAATGCTTTTTGCTGCGATGAGAATATAGATAGGTTATATGCAAAAGTAAATAAAGAAATGGAAGAAATTACGAATTGGTTTTCAATAAATAAACTCTCACTAAATGTCAATAAAACAAATTATATGTTATTTACAAACATGACGAAATTAAAAAAGAATGAAATTCCTAAAATCTACTTTAACAATAAGGAGATCGAAGAAGCTCCATTCGCTAAATTTCTTGGAGTATAGTTGGACAAACATCTGACCTGGGCTAAGCAAATTGAAATAGTTACGGCAAAAGTGGCCAGGGGTGTAGGTGTTATCCAAAGACTAAAGCCATACATGACACAAGACACTGTTAAGACTCTGTACCGCACACTTGTCCTGCCTCATCTCACCTATTGCAATGCTATCTGGACTGCGGCACACAAGAGCAAACTAACAGAACTCCAAAACCTTCAGAAAAAATGCATAAAACTCTTTACTAAACCAGCAGTGGGCCAGAATATATTCAAAAGGGCGAAATTACTTAAACTCAAAGGCAACTTACAGATGTATAATATTGTAAGAGACTTTCACCACAATGCATTGCCAGACAAAATAGCCTCCAACTTTACATTCAACACTGACATTCACACACACAATACTAGAAATAAACATAATCTACATACACAATTCACAAGAACAGAAACAGGAGCACAACGCATTACAACAACAGCCGCAATTATGGAACAGCACCAGCACAAAGATACGCGAACAGATCCTAAATAGAAAATCCTTTAAGAAAATTGCCAGGGAGTCCATAATCGGCGGATACTGATGTGTAGTACACCTGTACTTGTTAATGTTTGGACTCGCTGATAATCAACCCTAACTGTAAAAACACATTACTACTACTACTACTACTACTACTACTACTACTACTACTACTACTACTACTACTACTACTACTACTACTACTACAACTACTACTACTGCTGCTGCTGCTACTACTACTACTACTACCACCACCACCACCACCAGAACCACCCATCACCACCACCACCAATTCAACTCAGGTGAATTCAACCTGCACGTTACAAACTAACCCAGCCATAAACTGCAGGAATAGAGCTTGGCTTTGCCAATACACGAGATTGACAGGCTAGACAACCATCTGTTATCATTTGACACTTTCGATATCCCTGACAATATAGACCCTCCATGCTATCCGACACACCTGACCATGCACAACACACTAATCACCATTAATGCAAATACCAAAGTGCCGGATTAACCCTTTGAACCCTGCAAAGTCAAATAAACCTCAAGACCTAGCAAGATAATATTTGTCTACCAATGCTAGTGCTGTATTGACTAGGAATTGTTTCTACCACTGGAACTGACGGTTTTTGGTCAAGATAGCCAAGCATATCAAACAGATTACTAATAATTGTCTAGTAGCTGATAGTCATGGAATGCAGCGTGAAAGGATTAATGGGTTGAATGTGTTTAACCTAACCAAACTGAGTGAGGGTGTTAGTCCCATGTCTAACAGATAAAGCTGGTGGATCGGGTAGCGGAGAAGCTCCACATACCACTAGCATTAAATTTTAATCCACGATACGTGAGATGGTCAATGCTGAATCTTTTGAGACTGGGTAGACTGGAAGCTCCTGCTTTAACTAATGCAGGAGTGGCTTTCAGGCTGGCGAGTCCCAACATATCCAGACATTGCATAGATAAGGGAAATAAAGGAACGGGCCAGAGGGGTCGAAAGTGTCAAACCTAATCCTTTTTCTAACCTAGCAGCCAGATCTCATATTTACTCTGTATCTGCAGTGGGCGATTTCTGCCAGTATGAGTCGGTCCCACCTTACCTATTCCAATTCTGCGTCAATGTTCTTTACTATTTCAAGCATTTTATCAAACTACACTTACCATAAGAAACTCGGCTCAAATACAAGCTGCCTTGTTACTGTTGTTACCAATTCTGCGTCAATGCGTTTTACTATTTCAAGCATTTTATCAATCTATATTTACCATAAGAAACTCGGCTCAAATATTAGCTGGCTTGTTACTGTTATTATTAATACTCTTATTATTATCAAGTTATTATCAAGTTATTATGTGATGCGACTGTGTCGGTTTGTCGGCTCACCTGCATGTATGATCTGTAAGTCAATCAAAAAAGGTCCGGGCCATATTTCACCTTCCTTGTGGACATATTCGGTATAAACGAATTCTCATGATTTCGCTTCTTCCCTAACCCTAGCCGAGATGGCAGGGTTATCGATTTTCAAAATAAAGCAGAGGATCTGGTGCTTCATTCTCTAGGCAGGTTTGGTGGAAGATGCTGCAGTCATAAACAGCGCCATCGTCCACCAAATTTGCTGTATATTGTGCGCCAGTTTCTCTGCTCTAGATACAATAGAAGATGGAATATTGCCATCAGTGTGGTAGGTGTAAATTTAGGAGAGCTATGCCACAATGAAAAGCAGGAAATGATCACTACCAGATCTCAATCAGCTTGAACATTCATCTGATATTCCTTTTTCTCAGTGAACATATCGGATGTCGATAGTCTACCTCAAACAAAATACTCTACAGACATATCCACCAACAACTTTCTCACTCTAATACTGCTATGTTATTGTTGAGCCCCCCCCCCCTCCTCCCCCTCCTCCCATCCCCTCCCACCCCCACTCCCAATGTACCATATTAAAATCCCTGTATCTACAATAAACATCTTAGATGGAAGTCAATTACAAAATATTATGAAGATCATTTATATGTAGAACGCTCTAGGAGAAAATGGTACAAATATATATGTTGTTCCGTCCTGTCTTACGTCCATACAGGCGTTATTATTATATTGCAGATGTTTATATCAGCTGTCACCTTATATATTGTAATGTCTTGTTTTATGTGTAGGGGTCCATCGATTCATAGGCTCTGCATGAAATAAATAATTTTGAATCTTGAATCTTGAAACATCTAATACGCGATATGGTGATGTTTGTATTGTAAACAGTAGATATGTTACCCTATTTCACACATTTCAAGTTCTAAGCTGCATATGGTTTACATTCCATTTCACATGTGATAGATCGTGCGTAATGACAGTAATCGTGATGCGAATGACAGTTTCCGTGACACGTAGGTAGCTTGCTGGCAAATGGGCATAGCATCATATATGGGGTTCATATGCATCCACCCGTCAATAACAACAACAACAACAGCAACAACAACAGCAACAACAACAACAACAACAACAACAACAACTCTCCAAGTACCTGAAGTGATGGAAGACCCATATCCAGCTGGAGTCATAGAAAGAATTAAAGAACGTTAACTAATGGCACTGTGAAGGAATGGTTTGATGAACAATCAGGTGAAAAAAACATTCAATTGTACATCCAGATAAAGCAACCGATATGGCATTTTTCATGACATGTCAAGATGAGGAAAAGACTCGCACAGGATGGACATACTTCATCCGACAGAACAGTACAGTACGAACAGGCGGGATATATACCAGTTATTCAAGCACAAGGACATGAGCTGGACAGACTACACACAGTGGTAGATCTACATGTATGTAAGCACCAGACAGGTAAACGTGGTCAACATTATGTGGTGTTAACAGTAGATGAAGCGTTATATTGCAACGTGTTAAAATGGCCAAAGAACAAATACCAGGCTTGGTGTACTCCACACTTCAATTAATTTTCTCAAGGTTATATGAAAGCACATTCAGATCATTGAATGCATAGGTTGAAGTAACCTGCTCGTACATAGAGCTGTTGAACAAGTCCTGGCTGGTGAGTCCTATTCTAGAGGAATGAGAATATACAACATAACAATC
The DNA here is from genome assembly GCA_034401795.1 of Chaetoderma sp. LZ-2023a. Taxonomy (NCBI): domain Eukaryota; kingdom Metazoa; phylum Mollusca; class Caudofoveata; order Chaetodermatida; family Chaetodermatidae; genus Chaetoderma; species Chaetoderma sp. LZ-2023a. The sequence goes on from CM067368.1 coordinate 57,352,974, forward strand.
CACGCTATATGGAGAATTATTATGCCACAGTGATTGGGTAGAAGTGATCGGAAAAAAACGCAACTTAGAGAAGAAATAGAAGAAGCAGTAAATGATTGTGGCATGTAGATAATCATCTCATTTATTGAAATGGATTAGTTCAGATATCTAATGGAATCATTTGTACTGTCTCTGAATAATATCAACTTCAAATTCTGGTGGAGTTGCATGCAGATGTTCCTCTTCTTCTCTTCGCCAGAGCACATCGCAGTAGAAACTGGGAGGTGCATTTGTTTACATGCTCCCCTATTCGTGATATATGGCAACTTAAACGATGCTATATGGAGAACCAATATCACATGTCAATTAGATTCATCAACTCCCAGTAGAAGAGCCCCGAGAAGTGAATCCAGAACAAGGTTAGGAATGGTTGAACAAAACTGGCAAGAAGAGATGATACATTGTTAGCATTACCAAGACATGATCGGCCTTGAACAGGCGGACGCTGTTCTAAAACCTATGATCGCATATATCTGTTAATACAAGGGAAATGTACGCCCTTAAACATAGATGAAGCTCCCGTTGGAAATGAATCCACAGAAGGAAGACAGAAGCATTGACAGCCAAGACAAAGACATATTGATGACAACATTATGGTTATTCACCATGTTTTCCTCATCTGCGTCATCAGTCTTGCAAAACATTGTGACTAAGGGCAGTGCCACACAATAGATTGAGGATGATTTAATGCAAGCCAAGGAGGCAGGACAATGTCAACTTAATACCTTCCTTGAAGATAGAGCCGAAAGAAAGCTCAAATTCGGTGGCCGTTGGCCCAAGTACAATGCAGTGACATTTTCTTCGTGGTTTCATATAGAAACGAAGCATTCGATATGTGCAAAGAGTACTCTCTTAAAACAGACGATCGATTTTGCAGCGACTAATAATAACATGTGATTCTGTCAAATGGTCAACCAAGATAAAATCATTTGCCATGAGGTTTTGCCAGTTCCAATTATTATTGCAGAAATGAACGGAGATCTGCGAAAAGGATCTAAAGCAATTTTCTCTGATGTTTTAACGACGGATGTTACATGTCGTGATGCCGGCGAACATTGCCACCGGCAGACCTTGGCGACGATGCAAACATTATCATTGATGGCCACGTTTTAGTAATGTCTATTGGAAAACCGCAAGAGAATGCTACATTTAGCGATTTATGTGATGTATTTAGAACTGCTGTGTTTCGAGGAGGCATCCAATTTGCCCAGATTGTCATTGTATTTTATAGATAATATCTATAAAAGCAGGAACAAATAAAACGTGCAAAGCGCGTAAGACCAATTCGAAGGGTTATTAAAAATCGTCATTACTGGAATAATTTTCCGGCACGGGCAGAAAATAAATCAGATTTATCACGATTCCACTCTGAGCAGATGGCAGATGGTAGCACAAACGCATCCTGAGAAGCCACCGATCATCATCATCATCATCATCATCATCATCATCATCATCATCATCATCATATTTATCATCATCACCAGCAACAGCAATAACTGCAGCAGCAGCAGACGCAACAACATGAACAGTATCAGCAGCAGCAGCACCACCAGCACCCGCAACAGCAGCAGCAGCAGTAGCAACAGAAGCAGCAACGGCAACTTAAATGATGATGATGATGATGATGATGATGATGATGATGATGATGAAGACGACGACGACGACTACTACTCCAAGCGCGCCAGGAAGAGCGCAGCAGTAGTAGCAACAGCAACAGCAGCAGCAGCAGCAGCAGAAGCAGCAGCAACAACAACAACAACAACAACAACAACAACAACAACAACAACAACAACAACAACAACAGAAGCAGCAACGGTAACAGCAACAGCAGCAGCGGCGGCGGCACGACGCCGATGACGATGACGACGACGACGACGACGACGAAGATCATCATCATCATCATCATCATCATCATCATCATCATCATTCATGTAATTAAACTTCCGCAAAGAGATTACAATAAAATGCCGCATTTACATCATCATTCCTATATAAACCCTCCCCGAACTACAATGCTGCGCGATATTGACATTAGTTTCACATAAATTATGATTGACTTATTGGCGTGAAATGTGATTGATTGTATACATCACAACGTCAAATGTGTAAACCTTATCTGATGTAGACAACACACTTTCCAAGAACGCAATCAAGTTCACGCACAGTTACCGACCACTAACGAGTTTTTGATGGATTAGCTTTTTAATCGAAAAAGACAAAATACGAAAAATCAATTTAAACGTAGAGCAAATTTTGTTGAATATTTTGAAACCAATTTGACAGGGAAGCTGTTTCTGCCCGTCAAACTAGTTTGGAAATATTCAACAGAGCGCATACGTGGTTAGCTTAAATTTGAAATTCGGGTAATTCGGTGTTGAAATGCTTAACCATATATCAATCAAGCCCGAATGACGCTATGTTGTGATTGAGGGTGGCGATTATATATCTTCATATAACTCGAGATTTTGACAACGGTAGAGAGAAATGATCTATGGATACAATTAACTGCATAGGTACGCTTCCATTGGTACGGGTACGGATACGGGTGGGGTCCGTATACGGATGTGTATAGAGATACGGGCACGTTGTTAAAAGGGGTAAGCTAGCGGTAATTATTTACCTCATAACGGGGAGGATTTTCAATTTGCCTCATAATAGGTTAGTTGGGGTCGCACGTTTTTTACGTTCCGTGTCCGTATCCGTAGTCAGTACCCATATCCGTAAAAATCGCCCCTGTTGTTAATCCGTGTCATGCGCATATCTGGCCGTGTCCGCATAGCGACAGCACAAGTATTCTTCCCCCGCCAGCGAATTTCGGTCTTGGAGCGATTTTCACAGAATCGGATGAGCGTACGGGAGGTGAATTCCGGATATCACGTCATTAATAAGAATTCTCCTCTATAGCGAAAACACGTGTTTCTGGTACGGTTTAATCAAGGTATGCGCAAGATATTGATTAAAATAAACTTGTAAATAAATATATGCTGATCAAAACTGAGTGAGACGTTCTATTCATTGAATATAATGGAATAATTATTATTTATATTCACGGGAAGACATTTTCGATTTTTTATCTCACCTGGCACAAAGAGCTTGTGATATTATGCCATGGCGAGCATCCGTTGGCAATCCATCCATCCATCAATCCATCAATTCATCCATGTATTAACTGATTTACCCCTCTTGTGTCAACTTAACCCTTCAAACTTCAAACCTTCTAGTTCAAACCAGATAAAATCAGCAGCTATGTAGTGGTCTTGAGGTATGTCTATTTGCAGTACAAGAGAAGAGTATTTTTAATATTAACCACTGGAATGTGCTAAATTTTCAAAAATACCCTTCTCTTGGCCTTCAAATGGGCACTGGCTAAGCAAAATAGTTTCTTTAACGTTACCCTTTTGCCGATCAAGTCGGCCAAGATTCCAGTGGTAGATTTATTTTTAAAAATAGTCTTCTAAAACTAAAATTACTTGAAAAATGTTGACCATTGAAACGATTAATTGGTATAAGTGGTGTTTTGAACGCTTTGAGGCGCTGTTAACGCAAGTGGGGTTAAAATAGAACTCCTCATTAAGCAATTTGCCAACAGGTGTGTGTGTGTGTGTGTGTGATTTTGTTATGGATATGGACAGTAAATAACGTGCAGGTCTGTAGTCAGCTTATTAGCTGTGTAACCCTCAGGATCTTAGCTTGTACGATCTTTTTCTTGTTTTACTCTTTTCGAAGATATCCCATTCAAACAATAAAGTGTGTGACGCAATAGTGACGTAATTAATCTTCTCATGGATCTCACCGAGGCCTTTCAGGGGCACTTTAGTTTGTTATTATAGGATAAATATTAAGCGAGATATGCAACTTGTATTGTCAAAATTAACCTTTTTCTTGCCTGAAATTTTAATTTTGTATTTTGATAATGAGCCATTTCTTGAAAATTGTCTGATAGACGCATGTTTTAGGCGTATGTTATGCACTATGTAAAGGGGATTTTTGGTGTGAAAATTGTTTTATTTTTATCACAAGTCAAAAAATTTATGGCAATTTCATTTTTGGAAAATTACTTTTGGTGCCTCTAAACGTATTTTTCTGTTTAACACAGTTGTCATGTATTTTACTTGCATCTGCAAACATTTCTGTCATTTAGGAACTTCAATAAGTATATAGAATTTGATTGCATCACCATAAATTTACTAAAAGTTCAAGGGAATTAGTGAATAGTGACCAACATCAGCAAGGCCTAACATCGCTTTGGCTAAAGAAGTGTGTTGCTTACATACTACATTTCCATATCTGTATTTGAGATCTTGATTAGAAAACGAATCAGAAATTGCTACCATATATGCATGTTACTGCTTGTCCACCCTCAATGAAATTCCAGCTCAATCCAATAAATATTTGAAAGTAAAATCAAAATAAATTGAAATTAGTGGTGTTGCATGCATATACGTTGCCTACATACACATCAACCACGCAAGACTGTGTGTAGTGACTCAATCTAGGGGGGTTTGTACTAAACACAATTGAATTAAACGTCAGCAGCATGTTTGTGAAAACGCATGTAAGCTTTCCTTTTTCCTAATGTGTAATTGTCGCTACAAAATGCTGATAATATTCAATAATTCTGCTGGTGATGTAAGCAAGATACATTTGAAATGGAATAAATCAATAAACAATTCTATGAAATCGCTAGATAAGGGAAGTAATAACCTCAAATTCTTATATGATGGGCGATAACTATGTTAAATGACTGCGACATGTGTGTATAGTCGAAGGCAACGTGGTATGTAAGCAACATCACTGAATCATAAGTTAGTGGATATTTCTATTAAAAGTGTACCATGTATAAATATCGTCCAAATATACTCTCGAATGACTGTGTGCATTAAAATATATAAGTTATTGTTTTCATTATAATTGTATTCAATACTGTTTTAACAGTCATGATCCAATTTAAATATGATACAAGTGTTATCAATGACTCTGTGAGATTGCTTTCAATGACGTATTCTTTGTCACATTGATGCATCCAATCCATAGATTTGTACAACTAAATATGTAAAATATGTGTTCAGATTATGATTCCAATGGAGGTGAATAAACCATAAACACGGATAGTTTGCAAGCAACACTTTAATTGTAGGCAACAACGATATTCAGATAGTCTCTGAACTGAATTGTATTCATGGAAATCTATCGCATAGATAAACTAAGCACGATATTTTGTGAAAGTAGCTTTTATTCTGGAAAAAGAGTGTGTGTGTGTGTGTGCGTGCGTGCGTGCGTGCGTGCGTGCGTGCGTGCGTGCGTGCGTGCGTGCGTGCGTGCGTGCGTGAGTGCGTGCGTGAGTGCGTGAGTGCGTGAGTGTGTGAGTGCGTGAGTGCGTGAGTGCGTGAGTGCGTGCGTGCGTGCGTGCGTGCGTGCGTGCGTGCGTGCGTGCGTGCGTGCGTGCGTGCGTGCGTGCGTGCGTACGTACGTGCGTGCGTGTATGGTGTGTGTGTGCGTGCGTGCGTGCGTGCGTGCGTGCGTGCGTGCGTGCGTGCGTGCGTGCGTGCGTGCGTGCGTGCGTGCGTGCGTGCGTGCGTGCGTGCGTGCGTGCGTGCGTGCGTGCGGGTGGGTGGGTGGGTGGGTGGGTGGGTGGGTGGGTGTGTATGTGTACACTACACATACAATGGATTTGATTCAAAAAGAATTTATTCTATTTTTTTTAGAGGGAGCGCTATAAGACAGGTCTTAATTATATTAAAAAGTAAATGTCTCATGGTGTAACAAGAATGAATACATACATGTTACTATACTATATCTAATTACTTGGTGACATTAAATTATACAATTTTACTTATGATACATAATAGTGAGTCTAATAAAAGTGCACATTCACAGTCGAATGCCAGATAATAAAACTATCGGAGCACCCGCGGAAGCCAAATGTGGGTACCCCAACGCTATGAAAACGAAACAGAGTTCAGCACATGATGATGGCCGCACGATCCTTCATAATTTTCAGTTACTTAATTGAACTAGGGACTAGTGTCTCTAGTTCACTTTCATAACACAAAAATCATATCAGTCTATATGTAATAAAAACATCACAAGCTAAATCATATATCGACTCACTTCGTCAAGGCCCACAATTTAAGCCTCCAAGAGTATAACATTCAAACAATCCCATCTCCAAGCACTCTGCCGCGAGTATGCACCCATAAATCTTGTGAGACGGGATGAAAGAACTACTTTATAATCTTAAATCAGTCGCTATGGCTAATATAGGTACCTGTGTATTTGTGTTGGTCGATAGCTAGTGTTATTACAAACTAGGTGAATCTACTAATGTAGTGACGTCATAATCAACTACGTTGCCTATAGGTTGGCGTGGCAGTCTTAATTGATGGAAATACTCCGTCATAAATCCTACGAAGAGTTCGTCAATGGATTTGCATCGTAAATCATAAAAGGATTAAGTTCAGAGAGAAAAATGCAAAACACTGTCATGAAGAAGTTGAAGGTGGTATTGAAGCGAAAGACAACAACACAAAAGAATGTGTATTCGGTTCTGCAAGATGACAGAGTTACCCTATTGAATGTCTGCCAAACCAACAATTGAGTTGGCAACGTATAAGATGCTCATTCATAACTTTTGTCATGGAAATATTAAATCTAACGTATTGCCCGGCACTCGTCCAAAAGGGAAGAAAACATCACATTTTGTCTCTTTCTTGGATAGGATTTTGAAAATCAGTTGAATGTTCCTTGTAAAAAAGAGAAATTAAACGGAGCTCGTGAACATAGCACATCACACAGTTAAGATGGAAATCGTTCGCCAATCACCAAACAATAATTTGATACAGCTGGATAAGACGAATGTCGAGTGGTCGAATGAAGATGTTAGAGACATACAGCAATCTTGACGGGAAATTCGTTTTGGAAGCCCAGATTAGGGTATGTTGCTTTTCTCATTTTGGAAGCTTTGGCCAAACAAATCCAAGCGGGTGTGGTGGACCCACCATGGCAAAATATGCGCATGCTAATAACACATATACAGGTATATTGACAAAATAGTCTGTCAATCCAGAACAAGTATTGCATTTTGTAAATGGCAGAGAGTGAACAATAATTTCCATGATAGAGTTATCAACAATATAATGTTGAAAGTTGTTGAAGTAAGTAAGATGAGCTTAATGAGACATATTTGGAAGAGATTCAGGAATTCTGATCAAATGCAGGCTATTTTAAAAGACGCAGTCGAACACATGCATGTTGAATATCGACCAATATTATCGACCTATGTCATTGAACTATTGGATGTTGATGGCATTCCATGGTGATATACATTTGTGGGAGCATCAGTACTTATTGGGAATGATCAATGTGCAGCGACTTCAGCACTTCCAGGGTCATCTCAACATCTCCCACTGTATTTGCCTGGTTCTAGGTTACTCCTGATGTAAAGAAATAGGACTTGAGTGTCAAGTCTCAAAAGAAACTAGAGAACATTTACTGAAGTAACTGTAAATCTGCGAAGACTGGTCATGAAGAAATAGCATAAGGCCTCTTCTAAGACCATTGAACCAGTCTGATGATGATCTAATACAAACTCTATGTGTAGTCGCAGCTCAATGATCTATGCTGGAAATGCCCATAAGTTTAGACCAAAATGTCACCTTGACTTTAAGGATAAAACAACGCATGTCTTTAAACATGATCTTTGAAGTTGTATGATGAAAGGCAGGTAACTTAAGCCAAACATGAAAACTGGAAAGCTTTACACATGAGTGACCTTGACCCCAAGGGAGATATTAAAATTGTTATTGGAAATCTTTTAGATCTCTCAATGTTCTAGAATCTGGCCAGGTTTGAAGAAAATCGGAAGAAAACTATAGATAACACTATTCCAATATTGCTCCCATAGGTTTACTAAGGGGATATGTGGCATCCTAAAGCTGATTTTCTCGAAAACTGTTGGTCAAATAAACTTTAAATTTGAGACTAAGTCAAGGCAATATGAGCGCTAGACAGTAACCAAATTTCAAGTCGATCGGTTCAAAACTCATTTTGGCGGGCATTTTGGAAAAAAGAAATTTGAAAAAAAAATTCTTTTTTCACCGCGAGTTCATTAGTGCCAAAAAACATTTTTTGTCATTTTGACACCAAAAAGTGTGCCTGGTCGGCATTTTTCCCCAAAGAAATTTTTTTTTCAAAATTTTTCAGCCCGAGTTCATTTATGCAAAAAACGAAAACTGGTAGTTTTGCCCAAAAATTTTTTATGGCGCCCATTTTGAAAATAACAATTTTTTCACAAATAATGGCAACATCCTACCCAAGTATGGGAGTGATCCGATCAAAACTCTAGGTGTTTGTAGCACTTCAAACATTCAGTTGAAATCCCCATACATTTCCTATGGGACTTTATTTCATGCATTGTGGTGTCAAAGGTCTGGCGGCCATTTAAAAAAAATATTGTTGAAAAACAAATGGCCAGTGGTAATATCCTCAGCAAATATGGTAGTGATCCATTGAAAACTCAAGCTGTAGTAGCACAAAATATTAATTTTGAAAGTCCCCATACATTTCCTATGGGACTTTTTTGCCCACTTAAAGGCGGGTAGCTCGAAAACTATCGAAAGACTGATCCAAAATAAAAACAATAGCACACGATTCCAGTCTGGGTAGCAGAAGTTAGCCAAATTTGGAGTTGATCGGATGAAAACTGTAGGAGATAGGGTCCAAATTTTTGGACGAAGAATAAAGAAAGACAGAAAGAAAGAAAGAAAGAAAGAAAGAAAGAAAGAAAGAAAGAAGAAAGATCCTGAGTGATTTCAATAATCTGCAATTGACATCGCGGATTAATAAAACATTTTTGCAACTAAGGAAATCAAGAATAGATTTATGAATGATGCAACATCAAGATGACGAGAATTATGTTGCTGACATATGATCAAAATAATGTTAATCTTTTGTTTTAAATAATATTCTAATGTAATTCGTATGTAAATGTGTACGAAATTAATAATTGTCTAATGATAATGTTATGGGCTATTTCCCCTGTAACTATTCTCCTGCATAGATATTCATGTCAGTTTATACCATGCACACATTTCCTTGTAGAGTTAGTGTTAGAATAGACATGGCATCACGGAAACCAAAATTTGATAAATAAATACACACAGTTGATGTTCTAAAAACCTCTATAGAATGTTGAGGTAATTGTTAGATGTTATACACAGTTACAATGTCACCTACGTACTACATGTTGCCTATAAACCGCCTGCTAAAAGATGGGTGTATCGTGTAGTACATACTCGTGACCGAAAATACTAAGACATGAGCACTACTATGTTAACTCAGTGTGATTTTAAAGTGCTTTGCGTATTTCTAAATCAAGATTACGTTTTATATCTAATTCCGTTTTAAAACAAGCTAACTGCTATCATATTTCAAAACGCATTTGAGTGGTTAACATTAATTGTAGGGTAGCGATGGTTGCCTTGAATACCACTAAGAAAGTATGATGTTACTGGTAAATATATAATTTGGATTCTATTTGATATTATTCTGAATATTTGTATTCAGCGTTGCATTTTACATAGGTTTTCTGCTCTGTGCTGCCTACAAACTACATTTTAAAGTTTAAATAACATTTTTGAAACACAAACTCAGGTCTTTATATAACATAATTTAGAATATACATATATTCTTGTGTGATAAGCAATGTGACTTTTTAAAAGCATCTTCTTATATAGTCTGGCGAAAATGAGTGCCAGATATTAAAGATTGAAATTATTTTTAATCAATTAGGGAATTCAATTGTCCTCAGAAAATTTGAAAATTATAACATTAAATCCATATTTGTTCTTTGCAAATCCTTCACATTTCCTTGAGTGATAAAGATGAACCAAACAAATATTTTTGACAGGCTCCTCTAGTATAATACATTATTTAGAGCAATGTAGTTGTGTATGTATGGCAACATTATGAACACAACTTTGAACTTCAACAGCCGCCCACGGTCTGCGATTTGAAAGGATAT
>CM067368.1:57363533-57453533 GCA_034401795.1 Chaetoderma sp. LZ-2023a
GTGGAGTTGCATGCAGATGTTCCTCTTCTTCTCTTCGCCAGAGCACATCGCAGTAGAAACTGGGAGGTGCATTTGTTTACATGCTCCCCTATTCGTGATATATGGCAACTTAAACGATGCTATATGGAGAACCAATATCACAATTAGATTCATCAACTCCCAGTAGAAGAGCCCCGAGAAGTGAATCCAGAACAAGGTTAGGAATGGTTGAACAAAACTGGCAAGAAGAGATGATACATTGTTAGCATTACCAAGACATGATCGGCCTTGAACAGGCGGACGCTGTTCTAAAACCTATGATCGCATATATCTGTTAATACAAGGGAAATGTACGCCCTTAAACATAGATGAAGCTCCCGTTGGAAATGAATCCACAGAAGGAAGACAGAAGCATTGACAGCCAAGACAAAGACATATTGATGACAACATTATGGTTATTCACCATGTTTTCCTCATCTGCGTCATCAGTCTTGCAAAACATTGTGACTAAGGGCAGTGCCACACAATAGATTGAGGATGATTTAATGCAAGCCAAGGAGGCAGGACAATGTCAACTTAATACCTTCCTTGAAGATAGAGCCGAAAGAAAGCTCAAATTCCGTGGCCGTTGGCCCAAGTACTATGCAGTGACATTTTCTTCGTGGTTTCATATAGAAACGAAGCATTCGATATGTGCAAAGATTACTCTCTTAAAACAGACGATCGATTTTGCAGCGACTAATAATAACATGTGATTCTGTCAAATGGTCAACCAAGATAAAATCATTTGCCATGAGGTTTTGCCAGTTCCAATTATTATTGCAGAAATGAACGGAGATCTGCGAAAAGGATCTAAAGCAATTTTCTCTGATGTTTTAACGACGGATGTTACATGTCGTGATGCCGGCGAACATTGCCACCGGCAGACCTTGGCGACGATGCAAACATTATCATTGATGGCCACGTTTTAGTAATATCTATTGGAAAACCGCAAGAGAATGCTACATTTAGCGATTTATGTGATGTATTTAGAACTGCTGTGTTTCGGGGAGGCATCCAATTTGCCCAGATTGTCATTGTATTTTATAGATAATATCTATAAAAGCAGGAACAAATAAAACGTGCAAAGCGCGTAAGACCAATTCGAAGGGTTATTAAAAATCGTCATTACTGGAATAATTTTCCGGCACGGGCAGAAAATAAATCAGATTTATCACGATTCCACTCTGAGCAGATGGCAGATGGTAGCACAAACGCATCCTGAGAAGCCACCGATCATCATCATCATCATCATCATCATCATCATCATCATCATCATCATCATCATCATCATATTTATCATCATCACCAGCAACAGCAATAACTGCAGCAGCAGCAGACGCAACAACATGAACAGTATCAGCAGCAGCAGCACCACCAGCACCCGCAACAGCAGCAGCAGCAGTAGCAACAGAAGCAGCAACGGCAACTTAAATGATGATGATGATGATGATGATGATGATGATGATGATGATGAAGACGACGACGACGACTACTACTCCAAGCGCGCCAGGAAGAGCGCAGCAGTAGTAGCAACAGCAACAGCAGCAGCAGCAGCAGCAGAAGCAGCAGCAACAACAACAACAACAACAACAACAACAACAACAACAACAACAACAACAACAACAACAGAAGCAGCAACGGTAACAGCAACAGCAGCAGCGGCGGCGGCACGACGCCGATGACGATGACGACGACGACGACGAAGATCATCATCATCATCATCATCATCATCATCATCATCATCATCATCATTCATGTAATTAAACTTCCGCAAAGAGATTACAATAAAATGCCGCATTTACATCATCATTCCTATATAAACCCTCCCCGAACTACAATGCTGCGCGATATTGACATTAGTTTCACATAAATTATGATTGACTTATTGGCGTGAAATGTGATTGATTGTATACATCACAACGTCAAATGTGTAAACCTTATCTGATGTAGACAACACACTTTCCAAGAACGCAATCAAGTTCACGCACAGTTACCGACCACTAACGAGTTTTTGATGGATTAGCTTTTTAATCGAAAAAGACAAAATACGAAAAATCAATTTAAACGTAGAGCAAATTTTGTTGAATATTTTGAAACCAATTTGACAGGGAAGCTGTTTCTGCCCGTCAAACTAGTTTGGAAATATTCAACAGAGCGCATACATGGTTAGCTTAAATTTGAAATTCGGGTAATTCGGTGTTGAAATGCTTAACCATATATCAATCAAGCCCGAATGACGCTATGTTGTGATTGAGGGTGGCGATTATATATCTTCATATAACTCGAGATTTTGACAACGGTAGAGAGAAATGATCTATGGACACATTCAACTGCATAGGTACACTTCCATTGGTACGGGTACGGATACGGGTGGGGTCCGTATACGGATGTGCATACAGATACGGGCACGTTGTTAAAAGGGGTAAGCTAGCGGTAATTATTTACCTCATAACGGGGAGGATTTTCAATTTGCCTCATAATAAGTTAGTTGGGGTCGCACGTTTTTTACGTTCCGTGTCCGTATCCGTAATCAGTACCCATATCCGTAAAAATCGCCCCTGTTGTTAATCCGTGTCATGCGCATATCTGCCCGTGTCCGCATAGCGACAGCACAAGTATTCTTCCCCCGCCCGCGAATTTCGGTCTTGGAGCGATTTTCACAGAATCGGATGAGCGTACGGGAGGTGAATTCCGGATATCACGTCATTAATAAGAATTCTCCTCTATAGCGAAAACACGTGTTTCTGGTACGGTTTAATCAAGGTATGCGCAAGATATTGATTAAAATAAACTTGTAAATAAATATATGCTGATCAAAACTGAGTGAGACGTTCTATACATTGAATATAATGGAATAGTTATTATTTATATTCAAGGGAAGACATTTTCGATTTTTTATCTCACCTGGCACAAAGAGCTTGTGATATTATGCCATGGCGAGCATCCGTTGGCAATCCATCCATCCACCAATCCATCAATTCATCCATGTATTAACTGATTTACCCCTCTTGTGTCAACTTAACCCTTCAAACTTCAAACCTTCTAGTTCAAACCAGCTAAAATCAGCAGCTATGTAGTGGTCTTGAGGTATGTCTATTTGCAGTACAAGAGAAGAGTATTTTTAATATTAACCACTGGAATGTGCTAAATTTTCAAAAATACCCTTCTCTTGGCCTTCAAATGGGCACTGGCTAAGCAAAATAGTTTCTTTAACGTTACCCTTTTGCCGATCAAGTCGGCCAAGATTCCAGTGGTAAATTTATTTTTTTAAATAGTCTTCTAAAACTAAAATTACTTGAAAAATGTTGACCATTGAAACGATTAATTGGTATAAGTAGTGTTTTGAACGCTTTGAGGCGCTGTTAACGCAAGTGGGGTTAAAATAGAACTCCTCATTAAGCAATTTGCCAACAGGTGTGTGTGTGTGTGTGTGATTTTGTTATGGATATGGACAGTAAATAACGTGCAGGTCTGTAGTCAGCTTATTAGCTGTGTAACCCTCAGGATCTTAGCTTGTACGATCTTTTTCTTGTTTTACTCTTTTCGAAGATATCCCATTCAAACAATAAAGTGTGTGACGCAATAGTGACGTAATTAATCTTCTCATGGATCTCACCGAGGCCTTTCAGGGGCACTTTAGTTTGTTATTATAGGATAAATATTAAGCGAGATATGCAACTTGTATTGTCAAAATTAACCTTTTTCTTGCCTGAAATTTTAATTTTGTATTTTGATAATGAGCCATTTCTTGAAAATTGTCTGATAGACGCATGTTTTAGGCGTATGTTATGCACTATGTAAAGGGGATTTTTGGTGTGAAAATTGTTTTATTTTTATCACAAGTCAAAAAATTTATGGCAATTTCATTTTTGGAAAATTACTTTTGGTGCCTCTAAACGTATTTTTCTGTTTAACACAGTTGTCATGTATTTTACTTGCATCTGCAAACATTTCTGTCATTTAGGAACTTCAATAAGTATATAGAACTTGATTGTATCACCATAAATTTACTAAAAGTTCAAGGGAATTAGTGAATAGTGACCAACATCAGCAAGGCCTAACATCGCTTTGGCTAAAGAAGTGTGTTGCTTACATACTACATTTCCATATCTGTATTTGAGATCTTGATTAGAAAACGAATCAGAAATTGCTACCATATATGCATGTTACTGCTTGTCCACCCTCAATGAAATTCAAGCTCAATCCAATAAATATTTGAAAGTAAAATCAAAATAAATTGAAATTAGTGGTGTTGCATGCATATACGTTGCCTACATACACATCACCCACGCAAGACTGTGTGTAGTGATTCAATCTAGGGGCGTTTGTACTAAACACAATTGAATTAAACGTCAGCAGAATGTTTGTGAAAACGCATGTAAGCTTTCCTTTTTCCTAATGTGTAATTGTCGCTACAAAATGCTGATAATATTCAATAATTCTGCTGGTGATGTAAGCAAGATACATTTGAAATGGAATAAATCAATAAACAATTCTATGAAATCGCTAGATAAGGGAAGTAATAACCTCAAATTCTTATATGATGGGCGATAACTATGTTAAATGACTGCGACATGTGTGTATAGTCGAAGGCAACGTGGTATGTAAGCAACATCACTGAATCATAAGTTAGTGGATATTTCTATTAAAAGTGTACCATGTATAAATATCGTCCAAATATACTCTCGAATGACTGTGTGCATTAAAATATATAAGTTATTGTTTTCATTATAATTGTATTCAATACTGTTTTAACAGTCATGATCCAATTTAAATATGATACAAGTGTTATCAATGACTCTGTGAGATTGCTTTCAATGACGTATTCTTTGTCACATTGATGCATCCAATCCATAGATTTGTACAACTAAATATGTAAAATATGTGTTCAGATTATGATTCCAATGGAGGTGAATAAACCATAAACACGGATAGTTTGCAAGCAACACTTTAATTGTAGGCAACAACGATATTCAGATAGTCTCTGAACTGAATTGTATTCATGGAAATCTATCGCATAGATAAACTAAGCACGATATTTTGTGAAAGTAGCTTTTATTCTGGAAAAAGAGTGTGTGTGTGTGTGTGCGTGCGTGCGTGCGTGCGTGCGTGCGTGCGTGCGTGCGTGCGTGCGTGCGTGCGTGCGTGCGTGCGTGCGTACGTGCGTGCGTGAGTGCGTGAGTGTGTGAGTGCGTGAGTGCGTGAGTGCGTGAGTGCGTGAGTGCATGCGTGCGTGCGTGCGTGCGTGCGTGCGTGCGTGCGTGCGTGCGTGCGTGCGTGCGTGCGTACGTACGTGCGTGCGTGTATGGTGTGTGTGTGCGTGCGTGCGTGCGTGCGTGCGTGCGTGCGTGCGTGCGTGCGTGCGTGCGTGCGTGCGTGCGTGCGTGCGTGCGTGCGTGCGTGCGTGCGTGCGTGCGTGCGTGCGTGCGTGCGGTGCGGGTGGGTGGGTGGGTGGGTGGGTGGGTGGGTGGGTGTGTATGTGTACACTACACATACAATGGATTTGATTCAAAAAGAATTTATTCTATTTTTTTTAGAGGGAGCGCTATAAGACAGGTCTTAATTATATTAAAAAGTAAATGTCTCATGGTGTAACAAGAATGAATACATACATGTTACTATACTATATCTAATTACTTGGTGACATTAAATTATACAATTTTACTTATGATACATAATAGTGAGTCTAATAAAAGTGCACATTCACAGTCGAATGCCAGATAATAAAACTATCGGAGCACCCGCGGAAGCCAAATGTGGGTACCCCAACGCTATGAAAACGAAACAGAGTTCAGCACATGATGATGGCCGCACGATCCTTCATAATTTTCAGTTACTTAATTGAACTAGGGACTAGTGTCTCTAGTTCACTTTCATAACACAAAAATCATATCAGTCTATATGTAATAAAAACATCACAAGCTAAATCATATATCGACTCACTTCGTCAAGGCCCACAATTTAAGCCTCCAAGAGTATAACATTCAAACAATCCCATCTCCAAGCACTCTGCCGCGAGTATGCACCCATAAATCTTGTGAGACGGGATGAAAGAACTACTTTATAATCTTAAATCAGTCGCTATGGCTAATATAGGTACCTGTGTATTTGTGTTGGTCGATAGCTAGTGTTATTACAAACTAGGTGAATCTACTAATGTAGTGACGTCATAATCAACTACGTTGCCTATAGGTTGGCGTGGCAGTCTTAATTGATGGAAATACTCCGTCATAAATCCTACGAAGAGTTCGTCAATGGATTTGCATCGTAAATCATAAAAGGATTAAGTTCAGAGAGAAAAATGCAAAACACTGTCATGAAGAAGTTGAAGGTGGTATTGAAGCGAAAGACAACAACACAAAAGAATGTGTATTCGGTTCTGCAAGATGACAGAGTTACCCTATTGAATGTCTGCCAAACCAACAATTGAGTTGGCAACGTATAAGATGCTCATTCATAACTTTTGTCATGGAAATATTAAATCTAACGTATTGCCCGGCACTCGTCCAAAAGGGAAGAAAACATCACATTTTGTCTCTTTCTTGGATAGGATTTTGAAAATCAGTTGAATGTTCCTTGTAAAAAAGAGAAATTAAACGGAGCTCGTGAACATAGCACATCACACAGTTAAGATGGAAATCGTTCGCCAATCACCAAACAATAATTTGATACAGCTGGATAAGACGAATGTCGAGTGGTCGAATGAAGATGTTAGAGACATACAGCAATCTTGACGGGAAATTCGTTTTGGAAGCCCAGATTAGGGTATGTTGCTTTTCTCATTTTGGAAGCTTTGGCCAAACAAATCCAAGCGGGTGTGGTGGACCCACCATGGCAAAATATGCGCATGCTAATAACACATATACAGGTATATTGACAAAATAGTCTGTCAATCCAGAACAAGTATTGCATTTTGTAAATGGCAGAGAGTGAACAATAATTTCCATGATAGAGTTATCAACAATATAATGTTGAAAGTTGTTGAAGTAAGTAAGATGAGCTTAATGAGACATATTTGGAAGAGATTCAGGAATTCTGATCAAATGCAGGCTATTTTAAAAGACGCAGTCGAACACATGCATGTTGAATATCGACCAATATTATCGACCTATGTCATTGAACTATTGGATGTTGATGGCATTCCATGGTGATATACATTTGTGGGAGCATCAGTACTTATTGGGAATGATCAATGTGCAGCGACTTCAGCACTTCCAGGGTCATCTCAACATCTCCCACTGTATTTGCCTGGTTCTAGGTTACTCCTGATGTAAAGAAATAGGACTTGAGTGTCAAGTCTCAAAAGAAACTAGAGAACATTTACTGAAGTAACTGTAAATCTGCGAAGACTGGTCATGAAGAAATAGCATAAGGCCTCTTCTAAGACCATTGAACCAGTCTGATGATGATCTAATACAAACTCTATGTGTAGTCACAGCTCAATGATCTATGCTGGAAATGCCCATAGGTTTAGACCAAAATGCCACCTTGACTTTAAGGATAAAACAACGCATGTCTTTAAACATGATCTTTGAAGTTGTATGATGAAAGGCAGGTAACTTAAGCCAAACATGAAAACTGGAAAGCTTTACACATGAGTGACCTTGACCCCAAGGAAGATATTAAAATTGTTATTGGAAATCTTTTAGATCTCTCAATGTTCTAGAATCTGGCCAGGTTTGAAGAGAATCGGAAGAAAACTATAGATAACACTATTCCAATATTGCTCCCATAGGTTTACTAAGGGGATATGTGGCATCCTAAAGCTGATTTTCTCGAAAACTGTTGGTCGAATAAACTTTAAATTTGAGACTTAGTCAAGGCAATATGAGCGCTAGACAATAACCAAATTTCAAGTCGATCGGTTCAAAACTCATTTTGGCGGGCATTTTGGAAAAAAGAAATTTGGAAAAAAATTCTTTTTT
Organism: Chaetoderma sp. LZ-2023a; assembly: GCA_034401795.1. NCBI lineage: Eukaryota > Metazoa > Mollusca > Caudofoveata > Chaetodermatida > Chaetodermatidae > Chaetoderma > Chaetoderma sp. LZ-2023a. The sequence continues at coordinate 57,371,480 of CM067368.1, forward strand.
CACCGCGAGTTCATTAGTGCCAAAAAACATTTTTTGTCATTTTGACACCAAAAAGTGTGCCTGGTCGGCATTTTTCCCCAAAGAAATTTTTTTTTCAAAATTTTTCAGCCCGAGTTCATTTATGCAAAAAACGAAAACTGGTAGTTTTGCCCAAAAAATTTTTATGGCGGCCATTTTGAATATAACAATTTTTTCACAAATAATGGCAACAACCTACCCAAGTATGGGAGTGATCCGATCAAAACTCTAGGTGTTTGTAGCACTTCAAACATTCAGTTGAAATCCCCATACATTTCCTATGGGACTTTATTTCATGCATTGTGGTGTCAAAGGTCTGGCGGCCATTTAAAAAAAATATTGTTGAAAAACAAATGGCCAGTGGTAATATCCTCAGCAAATATGGTAGTGATCCATTGAAAACTCAAGCTGTAGTAGCACAAAATATTAATTTTGAAAGTCCCCATACATTTCCTATGGGACTTTTTTGCCCACTTAAAGGCGGGTAGCTCGAAAACTATCGAAAGACTGATCCAAAATAAAAACAATAGCACACGATTCCAGTCTGGGTAGCAGAAGTTAGCCAAATTTGGAGTTGATCGGATGAAAACTGTAGGAGATAGGGTCCAAATTTTTGGACGAAGAATAAAGAAAGACAGAAAGAAAGAAAGAAAGAAAGAAAGAAAGAAAGAAAGAAAGAAGAAAGATCCTGAGTGATTTCAATAATCTGCAATTGACATCGCGGATTAATAAAACATTTTTGCAACTAAGGAAATCAAGAATAGATTTATGAATGATGCAACATCAAGATGACGAGAATTATGTTGCTGACATATGATCAAAATAATGTTAATCTTTTGTTTTAAATAATATTCTAATGTAATTCGTATGTAAATGTGTACGAAATTAATAATTGTCTAATGATAATGTTATGGGCTATTTCCCCTGTAACTATTCTCCTGCATAGATATTCATGTCAGTTTATACCATGCACACATTTCCTTGTAGTGTTAGTGTTAGAATAGACATGGCATCACGGAAACCAACATTTGATAAATAAATACACACAGTCGATGTTCTAAAAACCTCTATAGAATGTTGAGGTAATTGTTAGATGCTATACACAGTTACAATGTCACCTACGTACTACATGTTGCCTATAAACCGCCTGCTAAAAGATGGGTGTATCGTGTAGTACATACTCGTGACCGAAAATACTAAGACATGAGCACTACTTACTATGTTAACTCAGTGTGATTTTATTTTCAATTTTAAAGTGCTTTGCGTATTTCTAAATCAAGATTACGTTTTATGTCTAATTCCGTTTTAAAACAAGCTAACTGCTATCATATTTCAAAACGCATTTGAGTGGTTAACATTAATTGTAGGGTAGCGATGGTTGCCTTGAATACTACTAAGAAAGTATGATGTTACTGGTAAATATATAATTTGGATTCTATTTGATATTATTCTGAATATTTGTATTCAGCGCTGCATTTTACATAGGTTTTCTGCTCTGTGCTGCCTACAAACTACATTTTAAAGTTTAAATAACATTTTTGAAACACAAACTCAGGTCTTTATATAAAATAATTTAGAATATACATATATTCTTGTGTGATAAGCAATGTGACTTTTTAAAAGCATCTTCTTATAAAGTCTGGCGAAAATGAGTGCCAGATATTAAAGATTGAAATTATTTTTAATCAATTAGGGAATTCAATTGTCCTCAGAAAATTTGAAAATTATAACATTAAATCCATATTTGTTCTTTGCAAATCCTTCACATTTCCTTGAGTGATAAAGATGAACCAAACAAATATTTTTGACAGGCTCCTCTAGTATAATACATTATTTAGAGCAATGTAGTTGTGTATGTATGGCAACATTATGAACACAACTTTGAACTTCAACAGCCGCCCACGGTCTGCGATTTGAAAGGATATTGTAGCCCCATTATGTTCCAATACACAAATGTGTCTAGTACATGTTCCAAAATATAACTGATTAATTCGGATTTTTGTAATTTTAAGAATTAAGAGTCAATTGCCCCCAAATTTGGAGAATCGACCAATGTGTACGAATTGCATATCTTTGATGAATACACAATTTAATAAACATTCCGTTGAATATTTCGAAACTAATTTGATTGGGAACTGGTGCTGCCATAGTTTAGATGTATTCAGTCTTCAGCCAACATCCCACAATTCATTACACTTACTCCAGTTTAACGTTAACGGGAACACTGTTCCTGAGACAGGTCCCGGTTAAGGTTAAACAGTAGTAAGAGCAATGCATTACCGGAAGTTCGCTGGAGACCGAATGATATATGTTCTGTATGTGAAATTTCTAAAATCGCTTCATGGTCCGGTTTTTATTTACGTATCCGTATACGGACATATGAAAACATTCTTTGATTTTCGCCGTACACGTATCCGTAGCCGCATCAATACCCATATCCGTATCCGTATCCGTATCGGCATCTATACCCGTATCTGTACCCGTATACGTGGAAGTGTAGCTTTACTGTCTTGTAGCGAATAATGGGAACATGTCTAGTTATGTCCCTGTCTATTTCTAGTTAAGCTCCACTCACTTTTATGCCTTTTGGCATCGATTTGAAAATGTGAAAACTGATATTCCAGAATCTATATTTCAAAGTCACTATACAATTAAACTATGGCAGCGCCACCTCCCAATCAAATTAGTTTCAAAATATTCAACAGAATGCGTATTAGATTGTGTATTCATTAACGCCTCTTGTGTCAACTTAACCCTTTAATGGTCAACTTGACAAAAAAGTACTTTGCAGTGGTCTTTAGACATGGCTATTTGAAAGGCCTGGAGAAGAGTATTTTTTATATTTGCCACTAGACTGACTGGCTCGGTAACCGAGCCAGTCATTCTAGTGGTAAATTTTCAAAAATACTCTTTTGTCGGCCTGCAAATAGACACTGGCTAAGTAGAAACTTTAATTTTTTCTTTACCATTACCCATTTAATGGTCAAGCCGCGAAAAATAATTCAGTGGTAAATTTGCAAAAAATAGTCTAAAATTAAAATATCTTGAAAAATATTGATCATCAAAATGTTTAATTGATATATCAAGTAGTATTTTGAGCGCTTTGAGGCGCTGTTGACACAAGAGGGGTTAAAGGCATGCAGTTTGTACACTTTAGTCAGGAAATTTCCGACTTTCGTGACGTCAGCGAACTAGTGACGTAGTGGCTAAATCCAGTCTTTTAATCTAATATTCCATGTCATAATCAATTACGCCACAGGTAGGCAGACGTTGCATCAAAATACGTAATCAATGACGTATATATGTCCGTCATGAACGACAGCGCGCATCGACCCGTCAGATACGAACCGTCCCAGCCTGTCTGGGTACGGAACGGACGGACCGGCTACATTCCAAGCACGCCCCCTGGGTAGGATAGTACATGTGTATAAGGCCATATGGGAGAAGGTCTTAAAAAGACTAAGTCCGTGAGATCCCCTAGTGCGCTTTCGAGGGCGTCAGAGATTGCTTGCCAACGCGCTTTAGCGTTGGAGAGAAAAGCATCATATTTTGTACCGAGTTGGTACATGTAATTTCAATAAATTATACTCTCCTCGTCGTTCTTGGTATCGATCATGCCCAGAATGAAACGAGGATTCCACATCTTTTTACCATTTTAAAATCGGTCCAGAAATGTCCGAGTTATCCTTAATTAAACCATCAAATTCCTTCCAAAATATACTTCTCTATAGCCATAGCACATGCATGTACTTAGAGCATGGAGACTATAGAGCGCTGATTGGTTGTGGCACTCCAGCTGTGACATCACGAGTAGTATAAAATGGGCTGAAAAATCAGAATCGAGAGCAGTCAGAACAGAAGAGAGAAGGTGGTAGGTTGTGTGGCCAGGGCATTGTGAGACTCAGGCAACTGCTTACTGCTAGCATCGTTACATACAACAGCAGCAGTGCCTATCGGATTTGAGTTCTAGTCTCTGGCACACGACTACCGCATCCGCATCACAGTTTTTGTATGCTCCCGGAAAGATATCACCCTTGGGCAATAACGAAATTTAAGCAAGGTAACCTACACTACCAACACCTCAGAGGGACCTTTTTGCGGATGGGCCTGTTGGCCCCGATGTAAAGCTAGTAAAAGTATGTAGGGCATGTGATGTTCTCGATGGATAACTCGCCAGAGCTGCCATACCACGCCGACCAGTGGTAGTTCCAAATCCGCACATGTGTCGTGCTCAGTTTTAGACATTTCGACCGCAGTCAGGAGACATTGCCCGATACATCGCACGAGCTATGCGGTGCATCTAGTCTTGTGATCCACCAGAATGCATCCGCATTTAGTAACTTTCAACTGTAGGCCGTCATAACTACAGGGCAGCTTCAAACTTCCGCACCAGTATGAAACTTTCTAACTACCGCTCAGATTGTTACTCTGTGTATAGACGTGATTTACTACTAGCCATCCGCACCCACAACAGTTCTTCTTCACCGTTCCTGAGAGTGAGCCGCATCAGACAGTTCGCCTGCAGCTTTGTCTAGCAGCTAACTTCCGCATCGTGCCATCTCACGTTCCAAATATGTGGCATTTCAACTACTGTGATTCCAGAACTTTTTCCGTACCGATGACTAATAAGTATTCCGTTATTATCTTGTTATATGCATGTATTATCTTTCTGTAACAGGTACTGATGACTAACAGATACCGCACGGTCGTCTGAGACCGCATTTTTATAGTTTATCTTTTATATGTATATATTATTCTTATTTGGTGCCGATGACTAACAGGCACCACCAAGGTTGTGTGACCTCCCATTTTACTGTAGTGTGATAAATAGTTTTATGGCAGTAGCCCTTTTAGTTATATGTTTTGCTTATTTTATATAAAAACATTGGAACCGCAGTTCACTAGGCTACACAATACAGTAACAAAAATCGCACCAGCGTGTTCCCCAACAGCATCAATTCTCCACTGATGTCGCTGATCATGTTCTCATTGTGCGAACATGACATGCGGCCGACTAAACCTGGACTATTCTAGCTCAATAGGATAGGTTTATAGTAGAAGGGGCGTTTACTCTGTAGGAGACATTTCGTGTAAGTCTCTTTTCCGGGAGTAGCGGATATGTAACACCACATACGGCTAAATTGTATAAATTGGCCATATACCTTAAGGCCTCCTATTCTTATGAATATAAGAGTAATTGTCTCTGTCTACGCTCCTCCTGTTTGGACCTCCCTCCGCCAAGTTGTTTAGAGCTGAGTTTGAAACTATTGGGTTTTCAGAGCGGTTAGAAATAAAGTGTCGATGACCTCACATACTTCCCCGGTATCTTCGGATACTAGCTAATTAAATAACCACGCCAAAGTAGGAAGCACTGCGAATATATTATAATTACTGGCCTGCAGTGCATCTCTGAGAGATTTCTCATAACCCTAAAGACAGCTAAAATGTTAGTCCCCGGGTGCGGATCTCACATGATCCGCTCCCGACACGCTGGTGACGGACAGAACACAGATCTCTATCTAACTCTACAAGTGACTGGGTGCGGTCTTAGAACCCACCACGCCCTCACGTGAAGGGCACTAGAGCTGGATAGCTGCATCTTTCTCCCCAACATAAACTTATATGTGATCTTCAGTGCTTATGTAATGTGACTTGTCCCTGTGCTGTTATACATATCCGCATGCTGTCTAACTGAGGGGTGGGGGCGCTCCATGAGGGCGACCATACGGTCACCGAACATTCTCGCCTGTCAGGCTTATATGTTAAAGATAGTTAGTGTAGACAGCCATTTGCGGCCTAACCTTGAAACTAAATGTTAGGATAGGATCTAGCAGAAGGATCGCGTAAATAAAGCGGCAACAACTAATTCAGTATCTTTGAACTTACATAGGATGGCGGTGTGGAATTCTGCGGAAATCATCCACCTCATCTTCACGTAACACAGTATGCATCACAATAACTTATAATTTCACTAGGTTGGCGCTTTTACATAGCATAGTTTGAACAGGAGAGTGGCCCTTTTTGCCATCTCTCTTCCTCCGCTTTGGCGTTGTAGGCATTTTCCTGTGACGGCGGCCTGCGCGAGGCACTTTCCTCTCGCAACAAATAACGTTTGTGTTAGGGGTTAATTTAGTTTTTATTAAACTTGCTAAGTAGTTGCGTTAGGACTCTCCTTTGAGGGGATGCCTCACGGATTATGATCTATGAGGTACCTTTGGCGAGGACCATGATGACGAGTCATCAACTTGACCCTATGTGCAAACGAGTGCCATTGTTTGTCTGTTACGTGTATTTATTGTATGTATTTAATTATGTCCATGCTCTAGATGGAGCTAATGGACCGTCACACAGGTGACACAAAGAGCGAGGATGAGACTACGAGGTTTAACCTCCGCAGCGATGGTAGCACGGCCCCACTGGAACGTGAACGTTCCACCAGCTCTAGAAGTCTGCCTTTGTACAATCTGAAAACGCGCAACACCTGATCCGTAACTCCAAGATCCGCAGCTAACCAGCCGCCTCACCCCAATGTACCGTGTACCTGCGGTGCCACGGAGTGAGAGTATCCAGTGGATCAGCGCGCCACCATGGAGGCTACAGAACGTTATGTCTTTACATCAGCATTCTTTTGAATATTTTGATACTAACATGACTGTGTACTGTTTCCGCTCAGTCAAATTAGTTTCAAAGTATTCAACAGCTTACTTGAAATAGTTACCGTGATATTGGGATTCCCAACACAGGATACGCGTGGGCGGGCCTTAGTTAGGGATAGGCATGGCATAACTAAAAGTGGATTCATCCACTGATTATGAGGTCAAATACTTTAGTGACAGCTCGGAATCGTCTATTGACGCTACACATGTACAATCATTTTAAACCTCAAATGTAAATCTATATACTCTGTTCCCATTTCAAATTTAGTAGACATATTGCTTCGTGTCTCTCTAATGTGTCGGTAAATGAATAATGTAGGAATCCCGTTTTAGATATGCCCCGCCAATCTCAAGCTAAGCACTCCCTGAATCTCAATTTCCAGAAACATATACAGGTAAGCTATTGAATAATTGGAACCTAATTGACTTGGTGATGTTGCTGACTATGGCAGCAACAGCGCTCAGTCAAATTAGTTTCAAAATATTCAACAGAATGTTTATTAAAGAGTAAAGGCATATTATTCGTACAACTTCACGGACTATTAAATGTGTAAGATGGACTAAATCACATCAATCATGACGTAATTGATTATGACGTCAACTGACACGCGGCGTAGTTGATTATGGCATCATATGATTGACTGAGGAACTTGATTCCTCCGTTGACCCTTGATCAGTATGCACTAAAATGTTAAAGTTACGGCGAATGTGGTTTAGCTCAATTCTTATCACCAATGATTCGGTGATTTCTAGACAATGTCAACGTCCAATAGCAAATATGGTGATTTACGCCTAGAATTCAATGGAGCGATTAATCTGCGTTATCGGGATAGTCGGATATTACGGCACATAGCTGTACACTGACAGAGAAACTCCACAAATTCCTTTATCACTCTGCTAAAGCCTGTATTTCATTCAGAATCTCTGGATAAGGAGTTTGGTTCTGATGACGGCATGCCATTACACGTTCTAATGTATTATTTAACTGTCAGCCTGCTAAATTTCTACAAACAACATTTTCCATGGACTTTAACTCTGAATATGCTGAATATTTTGAAAACAATTTGACTGGAAGTTGTTGGTGGCTAGGCCACCAACAACTTTCAGTCAAATTGTTTTCATAATATTCAGCAGGTCCAGGGTTATTGCGCATTGAAATTATCACCGGATGGTTTGCAACAGTCAGACAAGTACCCTTTGTTTTGATCAATTTCTATATAATAATTCAGATTATATCAGACAGACAAATCAATGCATAATTTATTTCCCATGTGGTAGGATTGGATGAAGATTGTGAGATCGAGACATAATTGTCAATTAAATTGACTTCACGACCAGCTTGGATTATTCCATCTCTGTTGCAGCATGACAGTTCACCAACAACATCTTCCAAATATATTCCACACTGTCTGTCGCCCACCGTCCGTCCATCAAATCTTAACTCCTCATTAATGCTCTGATCGATTCCAACCAAATTTAGCTGAAAGGATCCTATGGTGGTAGGCTCTAGAAAACCTATTCAAAATTTTGAATGCTACATTTTTTTGGTAAAAATCGTAGATTTTATTTAAAACTTAACAAGAAATTGACAAAGCACATCTCCTCCTTAACCGATTGAGGGATTTCGACCAAATTTGGATGACTGGAAGGATTATATTGGGATACGTTCTAGAGCGTCTACTCAGAATTTTGGTTGGTCAGTTTTGTGGTGAAAGTATTAGATTTCAAGAAAAATTTACCGGAAATTGTCAAAGTGCATCTCCTTGTTAGCCACTTGGTGGATTTCAAGCAAATTTAGCTAGAAGGATCCTATCGTCGTCCTGCTTTTTTAAAATTTTGTTTGGTGAATTGTTGGTGAGTATTGTAGCGTCATCGCATCTGCGTTGTTCCTCATTATGGGGGTCCGGTCCGTGCGTGGGGTACGAATTGATAGTACATCTAGGATCTTTGAGCGTTTAATTGTGTCGCAGGCTCGTGACATGTTAATGCCCATTTTGTGGAAATCCCAGTGTTTGGACATAACTACCGAGACAAGCATGCGTTGAGCCCATACAATGTATGTGCAGCTGCGTCCACCTTTGAAGCCACTTTGACATGATCCCGTGGAGTCCCGGATGTGACATAGAGTATCATTGGATTTTCCATATGATGTTGAGGAGCACAATGGGCCGCAGATTGGCTGGGGCCACGTGGCTTCTTGGGCGTGTGTAGTTAGCTACGGGTGCCTTGGCATACATCGTCTGGAAGGTGGTGCATAAAAGCTGAATTGATTAGGTGCATGATCGGTTTTGAGATAATGTCACTTGCATGTTTAAATAATTCATTGCTCATGCCATCAGGTCCAGATGCACGTCCATTTTCAGGGCCTTAAGTGCCTTCTCAAATTCTGCTGTTTTAATTGGTGTTAATAATGGCCTGGGGTCTCCTGATAACGGGTGCAAGGGTTCATCATCTTGGTCAGCGAACTGTTTCCTGAACTATTCTCGAATCGCCTCGACTTGTCCTGGTCTGTCCCGATAAAGTGTTCTTCAGAGTTGTGTGCAGTGAGTGGTGGTGTGTAGTCAGTAACTCCCAGGGCTCAGGCTGCCGAAACATTTTGAGACAGTCATCCGTCGCAGTTATTTCATCTGCTAGGGAGTCTGCTTGTTGAATAGCAAGGAATGTCATGTACAATATATATATATAACATAATGAGTTTGAGACAATAATATAATTATACGAGGTTCAATGAGAGAATGGCACAGGCCGAGAAAAGGTTATTGTCAAGAATTTAGTAAGAAGCCGAATCTGGCCGTAAAACACGCCTAATAGTCGTTGGCGTAAGATTAACAAAAGAGGTGGGCACCAATTGGCTATTGGTTCAGAATTGTATGAGAATCGTAATCACGCCTAATAGTCTTCGGCGAGAAAAGGATAATACAATAAGTAAAAAAATGGCTTTCAAGTTGGCCTTTAAGTCATTGAAAGGAAAATGTGGTGCCGAGTAGCAAATGGCACGAAAACGTTTATACAAAAGTATTGGTGAAGAAGTACTACTGGAACTTCGCTGAGATGAAAGAGGTAGATGGCATTGGCTGTAGTGTGATAGTGCGGCAAGCTCAGGTGGTGCACAGCAAGAAATGTTTTAAACAGAGAAGAAAGGCTCAACAGGATTCAGGATTTCAAGCCTGAGAGGAAGCGGCTCGATTATAAATTTAGTTTGAGCGAAACAGTTATTTTGGCTTTACCGGAAATGAGTTAACACAGTTTTTCGGCACAACATGAGGCCAGAAGTAAGTTAGCACAGTTCTCCGGTGCTACTATGATGTGGGTTGTTAGACCACTTTTCAGTTGCGGTACAGATAAGTTATGGCGAGATTAAAATCGCGGCTGTTAGATGGCTCACGAGTCCATATACAAGCGGAGTTTGAGTATGAGTATACCGAAGATAGTTAGTATTTTGCGCTACGGATGGTCCAGATGACTCTGGTATGCTTTTGGCTAGCCGCTAGCCGACTCAGGCTAGCCGACTCAGGCCGATTACTTTCACTTAGGGTTTTAGCCCAAGTTTGGGCTGCACAAATGTGTCTCGGTGCGTCTTCGAGGGTCTTGAAATTGGCACTGGGAGTTGCAGTAATTGCGCCAATGTAGATGCAGTTAGCTGCGTGGCGCCATGCATGGAGGTTCAAATGCATGTCCGAACGACCACTCTATCTCGACTGATTTTTATGGGCTGATATGGACCTGTATTAACAATTTAGAGAACACAGGAAATATATAAACAAGAGATCCCAGCTCCATAACTACAGTACAGCGTGCCTGACCTATCTAGATCATTGTGCATGCGCCGTAGTCGATCTTACGGATCGCATGTTACGACACACATGTTATGCATACAGACCATGATGGTCGTATTAGAGAGGTGAAGAGGAAAGCGCCGGTATAGGCCTTTCTCCACTACCGGAAATTGTGAGAACATATCTGCTCCTAAGCCTCGTGACAGATTTCAACCAAATTTAGATTTTATGAAGAGAAAAATTCCGGAATTATCAAAATGCATCTCCTCCTTAGACGCTTGGTGGATTTCAACCAAGTTTGGCTAGAAAGTGTAGTGCACTGGGTCTGCGACTCCCCTGTCCACTCGACAGCCCACGATGCCAGACGCGTTGCACAGATGCACACCTGGCATCGCCATCGCTGCCACACACACACACTCACACACACACACACACACACACACACACACACACACACACACACACACACACACACACACACACACACACACACACACACACACACACTACACGAGGGTCTCAGGAGCCCAATTACGGGCTTGTTTGTTAATTCATATAGATGATATAAAAGTAACCAAAGGAATGTTGGCAACAGTAACAGATGACAATAACTGTAAATAATAAATTGGAGATAAAGAATAAATTATTGCTGGAAGTAAACTTGACACGTGAGTATTCTCCCCTCCACCAACAGCAGCATCCCCACCCACCACCGCTCTCCCCACCAACACCGCACCCAACACCCAGGGCTACAGAAACTGGGGAGGGGGGGGGGGTGTAAATTGTATGCGTTCTCCTACTTGACCTGTTTCGATGGATAAGTGTCCGGAAAAGGACTAGATATACATTTGATGACGGGAGAAATGATATTAAATTTTGAATACCAATAGGTTTTAAAAATTATAATTCATTAGGTTAATAGTTGTGCCATGCACTTGAAATAAAGAAAACAATAATAAATAACGTGTGACAAGTCCGGAAACTAAAATGTACAGAACGTCCTCTTAGGCTTAACAACATCTGGCCCCTTTTACAGGAAAATCGATGTTAGTAGAGTGGGACGAGGGGAGGTCGCCCTAACGGTGGCACTAAGATGCTCAAGTACTAACTAAATTCACCATCACACAGGATGGTCAATGTAGAATTCTGACAGAGTTACACAAGGTATGAATCCGCTATGGTGTGGTAACGTCCAGATCATTAGGACAAGGTTCAGCTCATTACCTAAGGGTCTACTCCAATCTGAGTTTTCTCTCCACTCTACCGGTTTGCTCCACTCTACGGTTTCACTCCAACCTGCTTGAATAACCGGTTTCCGCTACTAGTCATCACAAATGATGAGGAAATAAATGAGGAGCTAAGACTTCAAAAGACCTAACTGACTAGGGTCCCCCGATGTAGTGTAGGACTTTGAACCAAATCTCTGATTTTCAGTGACAGTCAATCTACACCGGAGAAGCACCGGACAGACAACTGCTAATTGTGTGCATGGCATGAAGACTCAATCTGGTGGAGAGCGTCCGCAAGACTTATGCTGTGGAAACGGATGCTCCAGACGGAATAATCTTTACAAGGGGTGGTAACAATAGCCCAATGAACGGAGCCTTGGAAAGGCAATGCCAGTGTTATTACAACATAAAACGCTCCATAATAATACAAGAACTTAGCATAAGTTAACGGTTGCTGATCACAGGACTCGCCGGCAAATAATACAAGTGCTTAAGACACTCCAATACCAACTAAACCCGTTTCGACCCACGCTCGTCTGGAAGCCTAAGACTTCCCACCTCTGTCAACACGTCTGCAATGGTTCGTCCATCAAATAGTGGTCTGGTGACATCACCTGTAAGTGACGGTTGGCACGTCCATGGACATCACCCCAAAAATCAGTGTTTGTATGATCTAAAAACCTGAAACTACACCAAGTCGAAATGCTTTCCGCGGGAGGGAACAAATTGGTACGGTTGGACGATGTCAATCGGAAGTAGTCATAGGACAGAAATCACTACGCATCCACGAGGAGGAAAAGCGTGTCTCCCAATTCGGGTTAAATAACTTAATAATAAGAATAACTGAGGCAACCATAAAATTCTAAAGATCCTCAATGGAAAATTTCGGTTTGGTTCGTCCAATCCGACAGAGATTCAAAATGTCAACTACTAGTAGCCCTCAAATATCTAGCAGGGAATTACTTATAATTATTGTACTAAAACTGCTGACTCTAGACAGTGTGTAACACCCCCACCCCACCCCACCCACCCCACTCCTAGATGTACAATATACTTAAGGTTAGGTGTGATTTAAAAACTTATTGTTTGTGTTATATAGTAATCTGATTAAATAATAATATAATATAACATACTAATAGGAAAGCACCATGTCTTGATAAATATATAATTATAAACGAGTCCGAATATATATAAAACTGTCCTGCACTGGAAGACCAATTACGTCCGTGTTCCCAGGAGGGGTGGGGATGGCGATCGTGGGATTAAGACCAAGAAAGGCGCGACCGTCATTCAATCCTTCACTTCTCATCAGTAGCGAATATGCCTCAGGGTCCACTGGTAGCTTTCAGCTGAACACGAATACTGAACATCTAACAGCCGTTAAGCTGGCATATATATATAAGGGGATGTTTCGACAACTCCACATCCTTTTTCCCTTCTTGTGCGCGAAGCTAATACGTTTTTGATAGTGAGGGCCATGGAAACCGTTTCGTTTGAGTAAGAATCTGCGGTCAGAACTCGTAATGCGGTCAAAATCTTTGTCTGCCCTCAGCGTGGACATCCTCGCGCTCATTAAACATTATCATCACTTGACCTATACAACACAAGCTAGTATAGAGATATCGAACTCGAAACGTTTTTCGAAGTTTCTATAACTTTGGTTTGACAAGCGTCAACACCAGACGGCCATCCGGCATCTTCAGAAACTCTTCAAGCACATATAACTTTACCTGGCCAAATTTGGCTACTCTCTCATTAGTGCTCATTATCCAGAGAGATCTTTTCTCCTCAATCCGGTTAGACATTCTTCGGTACATTAGGCCATCATGTTTAGCGAGGGTATTCAAGCAAAGCGGTATCAAGAAATTATTAGTTATGCTAGAACCGTTCTAGTTATTATCAAGCTGACGGATCTTGATCCATGAACTTATAGCACCGATAATCTATCCTCGTGTGTAGAGATTTTATAGTTGTTCCTGTCACATTGCCAGTCCAGAGTTGTTGGACCTTGATCTTGTGGAAGACTTGGGTGATTCTTCCTTCTGCTTACTTCTCATGTTAAATCCCACGAACGGCCCACTTCCGTATCTGGAACCTAGTTTTTGAAAACTCAGATGCTTTCCTGTGACGTATTTGAGGAGGTGATGCGCTTCCAGTCACGTATCTTAGACATCTGATCCCGAGTTACTTCTCCTGGTCGACTGACTTACGATTTTCCGTATCACATTGAAGGAACGTGGGCCGTACTTATATCTTATTGTATATACGTATGCCAGCTTAACGCTGTTAGATGTTCAGTATTCGTGTTCAGCTGAAAGCTACCAGTGGACCCTGAGGCATATTCGCTACTGATGAGAAGTGAAGGATTGAATGACGGTCGCGCCTTTCTTGGTCTTATATATATATATAAGGGGATGTTTATCAATATATAGCAGACGCCTTTAATTTTTAAGAACGGTGTGCTCGAAGATTAAGGTCTTGGGATGGAGCAGGAATCCGGTCACGTGACAACACACACCCCACCCACCCCCACCCACCCCCACCCCACCCCCACGCCCCGCCCCCCATTGGCCAGAATTACCCCATTATGATAGTCCCAGAACTACCTTTCATAATTTTGATTGGCCGATTTTCCGCCTGCCATCTTGGATTTTCATAACTTTCAGAAATCCTATAGGAAATTAATGTAACAGCTTTAAATAACGTTTTCTAAAATCCACCTGGTGGATTTCAACGAAAGTTCGTTGGATGAACATTGTGGTGATTGGCTCCCGAACATCCATTTAGAATTTCAATTGGTCCAATTGCCGGTCGGTGGCCGTCTTGTTCTAGAAAAGGAGATCTCATAAACTGGGTTATGTCTGAAGTTGATACTGATTTTATTTCATCGATCACTAAGGGCGATTAATGTCTGCTCAAGAGAACTTGATCCGTAATAAAACATGGCTGTCATGGACCAAATTTTATTTAATATTGATTTTGTATTGCCTAGATGGAAGCTAATCTTCAATCTGATTGTGTGGTCTGCATATATCATTAATTTGCTACTAAATAACATGCGTACTGATTTTCAACTTTGTACTTTATGTCTTGCTACTGCTTTTTTAAAAGAATTATGTCTGTTTAAATGCTAATGGTTCAAATGGTCTTCTAGTTGTCCTTGATTTATGCATTTCCTGTATTAAGTTGCCTTTCACCTGCTAGCATGGCAATGGCTTTCACACGCGCATGCGTACGCGCGTGTGCGTGCGTGAGTGCATGCGTGCGTTCGTGTGTCCGCTTGCGTGTGTACAAGTGCATGAAGCATAGATGCATCAGTCATTCACAGGGTGACAAACGCTTTCAGATTATTAGCTATGCATCAGGTCGGACTATCATGTCGACATATCAGTTCAAAAACTGTGACTATGTACGCTGCTTCATACATCAATCAATCAAGGAAATGACAATTCTGCCGACGAATCAAATCACTCAAGTTGATAGCAATTGCACCAATGAACTCAATCTTTTTCATTGCTTTAAATATGGTTCGTGCCATTGCTGTACACGTGCGTATGCGCGAGTGCATGTGGACGTGCGTGTGCGCGCGGGAATTTTAGGTGAAAATTCGTCTGACAAGGACCTCCCGAGCTGTTTTGGGCAAAGAAGATAAGAAAAACTTGTTTGTAACTTACTTTCGTCATAATTTAGGAAATGTTTATGTCGTCGAGAGCGTTTTCTTTGCATAAAAAAACTTTTTTGAATTAAAACCTGGTTCACCAAGCACATGCAAATAACTTAATTAATAATTTCCAACAACTCGTAGATTTCCGCAGAGAAAGAGAATGTTCGATTCTTCAATTTCAGCAGTCTATTGACACTTCTACTACCTTTAACTCTGAATTACCAGTATCTTAAGAACTAATCAAACACGTAAGCAGTTGAATATTTTGAAATTTATTTGATAGGAAGAAGTTTCTGCCATAGGCAGCACCAGATTGCAGTCAAATTAGTTTCAAAATGTTCAACAAAATATGAAATTGTAATGGATTGTGATGTTTTTTGGCCTATTGGGTTCAAAGAGTTAGCAAACAATGCACGCAGATGTAAGCCTAATGTCTGTTACTTATTTCCCCATGCCCTGGGCTAGAGTTTGTTGCATGAATATATTATGGTCATCCTACACTAAAAAGATTGAGATATAGATGCTCTCAGACAGGGTCATTTTCAGGTTCACAGGTTGCCATATTCAACATAAATTTCCGTGCCATAGCTCTCTGTCCGAAAGATATGCATTGTCCTCCGCCCTGGCAAGGCTTATTTCAGCACTGGATGGACTTCACATAAACATTACTAGATTGAACAATGGATGAATCCATTTCTATCTAGGCTCCGCCCGCTTTTTTGTATACTTTGACGCCTGAATTCCCAGAATCCGAATTTCACGGTAATTATACAGGTAAGAGGTTGAATAGTTTGAAACTAATTTAACGGGAGAGTGGGAGTGGGGGCGCAACACATTTTTCAACAGAATGTTTATTAAATATTAAATGTATTACAAAATATAGTTCTTACACTTCATGACAAAGTTTTTGAATTTCATTATAGAGCTATATGTCACTGTGATTGTGACGTCAGCTAACTAGTGACATAATTGGTTACGACGTCAGCTACTTGAGAAACAGATCGGATTCATCCCCTATGCTAAGCATCTGCAATTACAATATCTGTCGTTAGCATCTTATTAGTCCCACGATAGTAAAAAGATGTCTAATGTCTGCTCCGTACAAGTAAAGTAGTGTCGTCAAGCTACCCATAATTCATTTGATGCAGAAAAGGTAATTAACATTCCGACAACAGTGTGCTGATTATCTTCTCTTAAGGATACTGCATTATTTAGATTCCCTACTAAGTATAATCACTTGGTTATCTCTCAACTGCCACTAACAATCACATCATTGGGCAGGCGACTGGCCCATTATGTTGAACAATTGTTAGCTATTTACCAATCAGATACAAAATTTTGCGTTCGATTGCTAATACTAATTCTAGTTTGAAAATCGTATGTTCGACTAGCAAATAATCGACGGTACTTCACCAGAAGATCGATAATCTGGTACCCAACTCCAATAACACACATATCCTGAGCTGGATAATCGGGTACCAGGCCAGTCAACCCGGTCAACCCGCAAAGACCACGTTTGAGTCGATGACAACATGTTTTCAGTAGCACAAATCTAACCGATATTGGGCCTATGATTAAGACTACATAAAACCTAGGTGTCTGTTAAATGGGGTTCCGTAGTCCTTGTTTGGATGAACAATCAAATCTGACACGAAGGCACGTTCCCGGTGCATTTGAACAATTAGTACTCTGTATCTTTGAGTAAATCTGCATCGTCAATGGTATTTGATCGCAGCCTCGTTTATCATGGATGCTTAGTGTTACTACTGCAGCAAAATAAGAAGTAGGGTCTATGTGTTGATATAAACTGTTGATATGAATTTGTCCATAATAATAACAGCCTATACATAGTAACATATATTTATGAATTATTCATCAGTTACAGACAAATAAGACACCTGTTCTAAAATAGGCTAACAGAAGAACATTACATCGGATACGGAAATTAGTCTTAGTGCCAACAATACCATATGATTTGTCCACATCCGGATAATTAAAAACTCTATCTAAACCTGTACATGCAATCACCGCATTTTGGAACCAATGAGTGTGGGGTTTTTAAGACAGGTGATCGCATGACCACTTGTTTTAAAGAACAGTCATCTTTTGGGTCCAAAAGGCATACCCTATTCCAAGTCAGCTACACTATGTGACGACCTGCCAATAGTGACTCATTATTTGTGCTCCATAGAGGTGGCCGTTTTACAGAGGTCGTATTCTGTGTTTGATTTACACTCCAGCGAATACTGAAAGATAATATGCATAGGCTACGATCTCACTCACATATTTCCCTAATCATATATCGACTAACGGTCAGTATATTTGCATATATATATTCCTTTCTTTCCATGTTCTTTACTTTGAAGAAATGAACATGATGTACAGGTATTTAATCGAGAACTTCCGGGTAATGAACTGCCTCTGATCAGTTGCGACTATTGCCGATCAATTGCGATTGTGTGTGAACTATGATTTAAAATTCCATTTATGTGTTTTCTATAGACCACCGAGATCTTACGTCTCAACATGGGATGCTTTTACAGATTCTATTGATATGGCCACTGACACGGGCTTACCATTAATTATAGTAGGTGATTTGAATGAAGACCTCTTAGATCATTCACTACACCATCTAACTGATATAATGGTGATATATAATCTAGAAAACGTAATTAAATTCCCAACCAGAATTACGGACACAACTCAAAAGCTTTTAGACCCCATAATAATCAATGACTTAGTGGAACCAATTGATTCTGGCATCATCCCAATATTAGCATCCGTCTCAGACCATATAGCAACAGATATCACAATAGAATGTGAAGATTATTTACAACCGACATATACCCGTGAGGTATGGATCTACCACAAAGCGAATCTTGGTAAATTAAAGATGGAATTGGTCGAAACAAATTGGAACAACATATTAAATCGCTCAGATAGCATTGACGAGGCTTGTGAGGCATTTCACGAAAATATTATGGCTATTGCAAAATCATGCATTCCAGTGCGCAATGTAAGAATACGAGATAATGATAAACCGTGGTACGACAACGTGATTAGAAGTGAAAGTAGAAAGCGTGACAGGTTGCGCAAGGCAGCTAGACGTACGGGAAAACAGTCAGATTGGGATAATTATAGAAAACATAGAAACCGAGTCAACAACATGAAAACTTATGCGAGGCAAAAATATATTAATAGCTTGGACGAGGAATTAAGCGAACTTTCTGTGCGAAACTGTAAGAAATATTGGAAAATCGTCCGGTTTATTAGTTACTGGAAAGAGCAACCGTAGTAAAATTCCACCGCTTGTGTACAAAAACGTGCAAGGAGACGTGGAGGATATCGCCTTCTCGGATCAAGAACAAGCAGATTTGCTGAATTCATATTTTGTAAATATTGCCAAATTAGATGATAGTAATCGTGTTCTTCCAACTTTTAGATTTAAATGCGACGGCCGAATAAACTATATTTCGCTTTCTGCGCAGGAAATAGAAGAGACAATTTTATTACTACCAACAAACAAAGCATCTGGTCCAGACAAAATTAGCCATAAACTGCTCAAGATGTGTCCGAAAGAAATCTCCATTCCTCTCAGCATTCTTTTTAATAAATCGCTAACTGACTGTCGTTTCCCATCACAATGGAAAACTGCGCATGTACTGCCATTATTCAAGAAGGGTGCTGAGAGTGATCCAGCTAATTATAGACCTGTGTCATTACTAAGTTGTGTTGGTAAATTAATGGAACGTCTGGTATTTAAAAAGCTATATAATCACATGAATCAATACAATTTGCTTTATAAATATTATGCCGGATTTCGTCCTGGATGCTCGACTGTGTATCAGCTAATAGACATATATAATCAAATTGCCAAGGGTCTCAATGAGCGTCAACAAACATGTTCAATATTCTGTGATGTCTCAAAAGCATTTGACAGAGTATGGCACAAAGGCCTTTTGTTTAAATTAAATCAATACGGGATTTGTGGCAGCCTTTTACTATGGCTAGAAAACTACCTTCATAAAAGAAGTCAATTTGTATCAGTAAATCAAACCATATCAGAATTAGGCGACATTCAAGCAGGCGTGCCTCAAAGGTCGGTTTTAGGGCCACTTTTATTTTCTATATATGTAAATAACATTGCTGATAATTTGGAGAATCTAGCGCGCCTCTTTGCTGATGACACCACTTTATGCTGCTCTTCAAACAGTAGTAATGTTATGGAGGTGTCCTTAAATCGTGACCTAGCCAAACTAGCTGACTGGGCAGATGTCTGGCTTGTTAAATTCAACCCAGAAAAGACTGTATGTGTGTTATTTAGTGGTCGAGCAAATAATGATAATGACAGCCCTGCTCTCGTATTTGGCAATAAGAATCTTGAATATTCAGAGACGCACAAGCATCTAGGGGTCACCCTATCCCAGAACCTTAGCTGGAAAAGTCATATTGATTCTATATTTAAAAAATCTACTAAAGTACTTTCGACTATGAGAAAACTCAAATTTACTTTAAATCGATCCACACTTAATACAATTTATGTTTCCTATCTTCGATCTTTATTAGAGTATGCGTCTAGTGTGTGGGACGGTTGTACTATTGATGATGGAATTAAATTGGACAGATTTCAACTTGAAGCTGGTCGAATTGTGACAGGTCTCCCTAGATTCTCCTCCATAGCTAGCATTTATAATGAAACGGGATGGGAGACATTGAAAGACAGACGAAGGCAGCAGAAACTCATAACGTTACACAAATTACTGTACGACGACAAGGTACCAGATTTTATGACGGACATTACACCGACACGCACAAATACAACAGAGCGCTACGACTTACGCAAGCCACAGAATGTCAATGTGCCCCTATCACGATTGGAAATATACAAAAAATCGTTTTTCCCAAGCACCATTCAAATCTGGAACACACTTGAAAACAATGTACAATCAGAATCAAAAATTTCAAAATTTAAGAAGCTAATAAAATTTAGAAACTATATCCCTCCGAGTTTCTATAACTACGGAATTCGAAAACTTTCTATCCTTCATACCAGACTACGTAACAACTGCTCCAACTGAAATTGTGACTTATATAGAATAGGATTATTTCCCACACCTAACTGCTTTTGTAAGACAGGAGTAGAAGATGCAAATCACTTTCTTTTAAAATGTCCTTACTGCACTATACAAAGACAGCACTTATTACAACAACTACATCTGTATATTCCTTTGACAAGTTACTTGCTATGCAAAGGAAATACATCTCTATCCGTCCAGGAAAATGAATACATCTTCAAACAAGTTCAAAATTATATTCAAGCTACTGGCAGATTTTAACCTCATATATGTTCCCAACGTTTGATATGATGTAGGAATAGTCCGTATTTTTATTGTCATGGTTACATGGTTAGGATACAAATGACTGTATAGATATACCATATACTTTAGATTTTTGCTTCCGCTGTCGTTACCGTTAAATGTTTATGATAGAAATGACTGCATAGATGTGCTATATACTGTAATGCTTTATTTCCGCTGTCGTTACTGTGTATATAGTTCTTCCCGTACTCACAATTAATGTATTACTCTCCTATTGCTTTTCGGGCCATCCACGATAATGCGATGCCGCAGACGACGATGACGACGACGACGACGACGATGACGACAGGAGAAGGGATGATGGGGATGCAATAAAGGCTCGCTAAACCGTTAATCTCCTCAAACTTTTCGTTCCAAGTTATGAGGAGGTTAAAAGTTCAGATTTACCTAAATACACAGGAGTGGAGCCATTTTGAATGTGTGGGGTGGGCGGGGTTGGAGGTGACTGGATCTCATTTCTCGTTTCTGTTTCGTTTTTCGTGTAAGAAACGAGAAGAGAAGACCTGGTGAAAGCATGGTGGGAGTTGAGAGGAAGGGTTGGGGTAGGTAAACGGGGGTAAATGACGACGGTCTGGAATAACCATGAATATGGTCTGTTAATTCAATTATTCGTATTGTTTAATCTATTATATTAATGGCTAACTGCTATCCGGCAAAGACAGTGTTTGAAGGAGCTGTTCTTTTCTTTCCTATTCTTTTTTAATCTGTTTACATCGTTTTTCTCCCCTACATCTCTCTCTCTCTCTCTCTCTCTCTCTCTCTCCCTCCCTCCCTCCCTCCCTCTCTCTCTCTCTCTCTCTCTCTCTCTCTCTCTCTCTCACCTCTTAATTTATTGTTTTTCTCTCACCTCGGTTTAGCGTTCTCAATCATTGGCTGCTTATAATAATTATGTAGGGAGAGGGCAAATCTAAGTTGTAAGAACTTGTTCCCGATCCCATTGTGCAATTGTTACAATAAAATATGTTTAAATCAAAAAGTGACGTCCCCCATGGGTGACGAGGTGGCCATGCCGCCCATGCCACCACCCTACCCCACCACACCCCTATAAATTTAGCTGAAACCACCATAAACTTGTTATAACTTATGAATTCATGTGAATTTAATGTTTCAATTCAATTTAATATTTGGTATGTGTAAGGTGATCTGTGTGTACATGTACGGTGAGTAGAACCTGCTCGAATAACATTTTTCCTAATTTTACATGTTTGACCATCACCCACCACAACATAAGTTTCCATCCAAGTGACGCCACTGAATGGCAGAGGGTTTAATATAGTTTGCCAGTGCGCTGGCTAAGTCTTTAGAAAACTCAGCTTTCTCTGTAAACACGATTATTATATCATAAAGATTACGAAGAATCGTTTAAGGGAGATAAAATGACGGTGGCAATGAATCAATGTTCAAATGCAATGGATCGATCCAATTCTAGCTAAGCCCAGCACATTTCAACCTAAGCTCCACCCACACGTTGCACGTGTTGGGGTCGATTTATATACCTTGAACACCCAATTCTCAGAATCGCATTGTCACGATAAGCTGTTGAATATTTTGAAACTAATTTAACTACGTGCTGTTGCTGCCATTAGTTTCAAACTATTTAAAAGAATGTTTACTAAATAGGAAATCCAATGAAGGTATACAATTCGTACATTTGACGGACGTCTCCAGATTCATGATGGAGTATTATCTGTCAATTATGATTGTGATGTCAACATACATGTGACGTAATTATTTATAACGTCATATATTTGATATGCAGATCGGAACCATTTATTATTGTGATATAAATAAAGAAATGCTAGTGAAAATCTTTGACAGTTGGGATAAGTTGTCTATATTCTGAGCTCATGGATGCATTGTCACACAGATCATCAAATTTCCAGTATCTCTACAGCCAGTGTCACATGGACGGGATATTTCTTATTTTTGTAGGAAACTTAATTTTCGTTGAGCAGACTTCTCTTGGCAAGATTGTGAATCAGAATAACATAAATCCGTTGTTTAAGATGATATCTTAATAGTTTATGAAACATTTTATAGCATATTATGTCTAGAGATGCCACAAAAATCCATCAATTTGTTGATGAAATCATGACAATTTGTACGTCGAGAGCAGCTCATAGTTTGCCGATAGTTGCTTTATATTTCTTCAAAGTATAATCACACGTCCTAATGGCATTCCTCAACGATACATAACGCGGGTGTTTGGTTACGTCACTCTAGGGTGGTTAACAAGAAATTAAAAATAGAATGTCGATTGTTGTATTCCTTTTGACGTTTATGGCTTATTTTATGAGTACACGAATTCGATGTGGTGCAGTTTGAGAGAAATTATCACAACTAAAGCTCTATACACAATGAAATATGTCCCTGAGATACGCACACCACCATCACAGATAACACACGATGACGTAGCAATTATAACTTCTTACTCTCTCTTGTATGCCATGAGTTCAAAAGATTTTATCCACCTTTGGAATTACTGTTCTGCTTGATGTTGATATGGAAATGGACCAGATAAGTCAATGCTAAGTTCTTACCATGGACCATTTGGCAGCTCAGTCATCTGTAATGGCTCTCTCTCTCTCTCTCTCTCTCTCTCTCTCTCTCTCTCTCTCTCTCTCTCTCTCTCTCTCTCTCTCTCTCTCTCTCTCTCTCTCTCTCTCTCTCTCTGCAGACTACTCACATTAGCTTGACAGGCAATACATTGCCTAACCTTTGCTTTAACCATCTTGTCTATACCGGAAACCAAAATCCTCTCTCTCGACAAGGCTTGGGTTTTATTGATTCTCTGGCGACCTTCGCAAGGTCAACAGCCTCTCTTAAACACTACACGGTTACTCTTCATAATTAAATCTTCCGCAAGGTTGACTGTTAGTTCATTCTGAATGACAGTAATACAGAGTAATCTGATCTCAACTTGTCAATTGTATGCCACTGGTTATTCTTGATGAGCTGAACTACTGAGTCTGAGGGGCCAGTGCTTTGGTCTCATTGTCAATTTTGCCTTGTGATTGACATACGTACATAGCAGCGACCTGTGATCTGTCAAGACTGTAACCTGTTGACGATACGTGCATAAATTAAAATACTCGTAAGCCCAGCTATTGCTTCACATCCCAACTGACAATAGTTCTGTTCTACTGGGGTTAACGGTACGATCGACTACCATATGCCACAATATGATTTGTCTCTGAATTTTCTGGATCACTGTACCGCACCCAAACACTACATGTGCGCAACGGTGATGCATCAACAATCACTTCTGTTTGTTTCTCCATATCAAAATATGCTAACACCGGTTTCTGAGAAAGAACTTATTTTATCTTCTGAACTGCTCGTTGCTGGTCTTTGCACAACTGAAATATGACATCTTTCCATGTCAACTTTCTTAAAAGAGCTGTGGAATAATCAAATATAACTCTTGCACTATAGGTGACCATACCTAACAGACTTTGAACTTCTTGTTTAGATTTTGGCTCTGACATCCTTATTAATGCTTCAATACTTAGTTGACCTGGTAGCATTCCATGCTCAAAAAAACACAAATCCAAAAGATTCAAGTGACGGCTTATTTGGCTGTATTTTATGAATTAGTCTGTCAAATGTTGATATAAGTGCTCTATCATGAGATGCTTGGTCGTTACCAAGGATGGGAATGTCATCTGATACATTGATGGCACCTGGTATGCCTTAACTACTTGGCTAATAACATTCTTGAGCACTTCAGAAACACTGTTTATGCCAAATGATAATCTTTTGTAGCGCCTCAGACCCATGTGGGTTGAGAAAGTTATGATGCTTCTCGGCTCTGGATCAAGCTCCAACTGGTAAAAGAGAGCGAGAGAGAGAGAGAGAGAGAGAGAGAGAGAGAGAGAGAGAGAGAGAGGAGAGGAGCCAGAGAGAGAGAGAGAGAGAGAGAGAGAGAGAGAGAGAGAGAGGAGAGAGAGAGAGAAAGAGAGAGAGAGAGAGAGAGAGAGAGAGAGAGAGAGAGAAAGAGAGAGAGGGAGAGAGAGAGATAGATAGAAGAGAGAGAGAGAGAGAGAGAGAGAGAGAGAGAGAGAGAGAGAGAGAGAGAGCGAGAGAGAGAGGGAGAGAGGGAGAGAGAGATAGAAGAGAGAGAGAGAGAGAGAAAGAGAGAGAGAGAGAGAGAGAGAGAGAGGAGAGAGAGAGAGAGAGAGGGGGAAGGAGGGATTGAGAGTGAATAGGTGAAGAGAGAGTCCGTAATTGAGAGCGAATGAAAGAGATGGGATGGATGGATAGCGAGAGGGAGGGAGGTAGGTAGGGAGGGAGGGAAGGAGGGGTGGAGGGAGGGAGGGATAGAGAAGGAGAGAGAGAGATAGTGAGATGGGTAGAGGCGGAAGATAGATAGAGAGTAAATGAGAGTGATTGATGGAGGGGGAGCGATGGAGGGAGGAGCGAGGGATGGGGAGGGAGAGCGAAGCGAACCAAAGAGAGAACGTATGAGAGCAAGATAAAGAGGGAGGGAGGGAGGGAGGAGGGGAGGGAGGGAGGGAGGGAGGGAAAGAGGGAGGGAGGGAAAGAGGGAGGGAGGGAGAGAGCGAGGGGGGAAGAGAGGGAGAGGGAGTGAGTGAGTGAGAGACGGAGGGAGGGAGGGAAGGAGGGAGGAAGAGAGAGAGAGAGAGAGAGATATCTCCTTTTCGTATCAAAGGAGATCTCGCGAGATACGAATGGGGTGCGTTCGTCCGTATTGTCAGCGTTCATCCGCCTTGCGTTACAAATACGGTCGTGTGCTCCAGGCATAAATTATCTGGTTGATTGTAGATTGGAGATGGGGAGAAGGGGAGGGGTAAGTACAGTAGTTTATCTGTGCAGGCGGCGACAATGCGCACACATAATGATCTCTAAAATCAGAATACCATCGCCCCTTCGGCAGTCATTTGTTGGTGTTGTTTTGATAAATATACGATAAAAAAGTGAACTGCGTTGCTGACCAGTGTTGTCCTAACATGCGATCTCTGAGTATCTCAATTTCAAGGCAAAACTACCTTACAAATTGTTCAACGGCGTAGTTCATCTGGCGTCAATATTTTTCCCTGTACGTAACGTGTGTGTTTTTCTCGCGCATTGTGTTTCGCTCGCGCATGTGTAGGCATATTTATGCGTGCCTACGCTTGTGAGTATGCGCGTGTGTGCGTTCATGCATTTGTATGTGTGAGCATGCGTTTGCGCGTGCGTTTGTGCGTGCGTTTGTACACGCGTGTATCCGTGACGTTAAAATGACAACAAATAAACTCAATTTCAAGGAAACCATACTGGTAGACGTACAGTCAAATCTGTTTCAATATGTTCAACAGACTGTTCCTCCGGCGACATCATTTTTCATGTGTGTAAAATGTGTTTGTTCCCGAGCACGTGTGTTTCTACTCGTGCATATGTGTCTGTGCGTTCATACGCGTGTACGTCTGTACGTATGTGCCTCCATGTTTGTGCGTGCATCCATGCGTGATGTGCGTGTGCGCATGGGTGCATGCGTGCTTATGTGTGCGTGCGTGCGTGCGTGCGTGCGTGCGTGCGTGCGTGCGTGCGTGCGGGCGGGCGGGCGAGCGGGCTGCCGGGCGGGCGGGCTGATAGGCGGGCAGGCGGGCAAACGTGTGTGTGTGTGTGTGCGCATGCGTGCGTGCGTGTGTGTGTGTGTGTGTGCGCGTGTGTTTGTGCGTGTGTTGGGGTGTGGTGGGGTGGGGTGGCGGGGAGGACCTGGTGGACTCGAAAAATGATTTAACAAATGCAACAGATCTTCCCAAATAAACACAACACAGTTGTTAATAGCTGTTGCGATAGGTAGCAACAAGATTCAGCGCAGATGTGCAATAAATAAGGCACAGAATGCAGTAACGACTGTTGAATATTTTTAAAAACAATTTGATGGAAACACGTGAACTGCTGCCTAAAGCTGCATTGGCTTACAGTCAAATTCTTTTCAAAATATCCAACATTTCATAAAATATGTTGAAACTCATCTGACCGAAATACGTTGTTGCCTAAGCAACTATCCATGATGAAATTTCACCACTTCAGATCAATAAACCCTATATTAGAGCAGGAAAATGTCTGAAATTAAATTCGGATTATCAAGGGTCATTTCTTAAGAAAATTGAATGTTGGTATGAAAAATACATTCAGTTTTCGGAATTCATAGGCTTCGGTTTACGCAGGGTTTCCATTCAGAGAATAAAACTTTTGTTCGGTTTTGAGAGAGATCCGGTTTATTCAGTGTTCGGTCCAGACAGGTTTCACATCACAAATTAGATCATAAAAGTAGAATTTTAAAAGAAAATTGCATCAGACAGTGCCAGAAATCTCAAAGCTTTCTGGAAATATGTAAAAACTAATACCCAACTAAAGGCATCTGCAGGCAGCCTAAAAATCTTGGAAACGCGCAGATGATAGAGTCAGATCAAGAAAAGGCAAAGCTACTAAATAACTTCTTTGCTAGTAACGAAATATCTACCCTTCCCCTAGAATTATAGGTAACTGCCTTGAAGATATACAAGCTATAGAATTGAGAAATCCCTTAAATCTCTAAATCCATATAGAAATCATTGGCCAGACAATGTTCCGCCTAGAGTATTGTAAACCACTGTATATACTGCACAATGCATGACTAATGGAAAGAACTATCCAAGAAATATAGAAGAAAGCTGGTACTGCATGTATTTTAAAGAACCAGCCAAACATGATCCTAGAAATTACAGACCCATCAGTCTTACATGTACTCTGTGCAAAGATCTGGAATCTTTCATACGCGATGCAATTATGACCCACCTAGAATCACTGAATCTTTTATCAAAATGCCAGTACGACTTTAGACCTACCAGAGCATGCACAACTCAACTACCGGAACTCCTTGATACCATGACATCAATGTTAGAAAAAAATGAACCCGTAGACGTAATCTACCTAGACCCTAAAAAGGCTTTCCAGATCGTTCCACATAGAAGATTATTTTCAAAACTTGAATCATATTGTATAGGCGAGATCATTATAAAATGGATTGAAAGCTTCTTAACCAATCGAACTCAGAGGGTCAAAATAAACAAAGCTAAATCAGACTGGGAATTTGTGTTCAGCCGAGTACCGCAGGGTAGTGTTCTTGGTCTTGGTCTGTTCCTACTCTTTATAAATGATCTACCATATAACCTAACCAATGATTGCCAGATGTTCGCAGATGACACAAAGGTGTTTGGCAATCCTTTATTATTAGATTTGAAAAAGGATATTGACATTGGTTACAATTGGGCAGGAGGTTGGCAACTGATTTAACCCAGAAAAAGTACAAACAATCCAGGTCGACGATACAATACATCAGGGAATAGCTTAGGTTCCCCCAATTGCGTCCACTGGTTGTGTATAGGATATGGGGTTTACATCGATAGTAAACCATCATTTGATACACATATAAGTATTATAGTTAAAAAGTTTTCTTTTGGATGTAATAAAACAAAATATAACACACATACAACCAGCCACATTCAATTTACTGTATATATCGCTTGTGAGTCCTGTCTTGGAATATTGCAATGCTGTATGGTCTCCCAAATACAAAAGACAGTCCATAACCCTAGAAAATGTACAGCAAAGGGCCACAAAACTTATGCCAAAACTAAGTAATCAAAGCTACGAAATGAGATTCAGATCACTAAACCTAATGTCATTAAAGTGCTGCATGTTGCGTAAGGACCTAATTGATGTCTTTAAGATCATTAAAGACAAATACAACATTAAAAGCGCAGTCTTTTTCCAAGAACCTTACACAAATATAACATGATATCACCCATACAAGCTAACACGATCATAAGAAGAAACTTTTTACCAAAGGAATTCTCTGGAATTCTCTCTCCACCTATACCGTTGAAGCAAAAAACTGTGATGTTTTTAAAGAGAGATTAGATTAAAAAAATACTTGGACAAAATGATTTACGATTTTTACCAGCATCTGAGTCGATAACACTAATAATACCACACTAACAAAATATAAATATGATGATGATGATGATGATGATGATGATGATGATGATGATGAGGAGGAGGAGGAGGAGGAGGAGGAGGAGGAGGAAGAGGAGGAGGAGAATGAGGAGGAGGAGGATGAGCATATCGACAACATTACCAATAAGACCACACCAACAAATTATAAACATACTATTCAACAGTACATAAGAAACCTGGGGTGTAAGTTCTGAAAATATGATAATGATGATGATAATAATGACGACGACGACGACGATGAATTACTTTATTCCTGAAAAAACAATCAACCGTATTCCCTGTCCAGCGTACGTCTGCCTGGATCCCTTGAAATACAGATTATCAAGAATAGCGGATCACTTCACTATAAGAAATATACTAGTTTGGAGACTATAATAACGTACTGAACCGAAATTTTGCCTTTGAGAGGGTCATAGTCACTCTACGCTATTTAACTCTATGGGTGTGAGATATATATATATATATATATATATATATATATATATATATATATATCGTTTGAAATGCCCATAAATAAGCATTAGATTCGTTGCATTTACTACGTGTGCCGTTCTAGTGCAGTCGGCACGTAAAAACGAATACATTTGTGCCAGTAGTCCAGCACGTGCTGTTCGATCAGATGCTGCACGTTGAGCCAGTAAATTTAGTGGTAAACTTTCAAAAATAATCTTCTCTTGGACATACGCCAAGAGACTTGTAGAAGCCGGCGTGTGTGTTAAAATGGTTAATCAAGTTAGAACAATGATGAAAGTATGCCGCTCTGTTCCCATCATCTCATGTGTTGTTATCAAAACCATCAATAATTTATGTGATGTCCAAAAATACAATCACTACATTAATTATCCTTATCGCGGAGCTAATCTCCCGCGGGATGACGCGGCATTCCGGCGTGCTTAGCATAATTCACAGTGCAGGCAATCACTCAGTTAACAATCACATCGCGATAACAGAATATGTGACAATCAAGAATATGTACATAAAGTGTTCACCCGAGGGCGCGTGTGTGTCACCTTAAAACATACAGACAGATTTATTATGATGTAAGTGAATATTCCGGTGAATATTTTGAAACAATTGTTACAGGGAGCGTTTTGCTTTTTCGCATTTTGCACTCAAGCCATACACAAGGGTAATAAAAATTGTGCAGTGTGTTAAAATGGCGAATAGAGCGACAGTTTGTACATATGTATCAAAAATAATTATTTAGTTTTCTTAGAGTATAAAAAATATTTGCAGAGTTTTGTAAGTACGGGCTTGTTACTTATCCAGATGAGTCCTCTTGCTTTTCGATTGGATTAGCCGTAACATAATAATCAAGGATATATCGTTTTCTTTCAGTATTGTATTTTCCACAGTTAAAGAGAAAGTGCAGTTCGTCGTCTAGGCCGTCACAATTTTTCACATAACCGTCCACTTCTTTCCGTCCAACTCCTAGTTTCAACGGCTAATTTGGAATTCAGGGTTCGAAAATGGCAAAGGGTTATAGCATCCAGGTAAGGAAAAAATTGTAAAATACTTTTGAAATATGAAGTCAGTCATTATCTCCCTATAAAATGACAGTCGGATTGGCTCCCTGAGCTCTTCAATACATTTTTCTTTAAATTGGTTTTGTAAAACAATCCTTATCTGCTATTATATGTATTTTGTTGTTTTCAGTGATAACTATATTAACGTACCCTATTGAGTTAATTATCGCTCTTACTTGTTTTATACATCTAAATTACTTTTTTTTCTTCACTGTAATATAAACAGGTAAAATAAAGAATAGAGGACACCTGTTGCGGCATATGGAAAACAGGTGTTCCGTCAAATTACTGCTAACATCGCCGAAGGACTGTGTGAGTATTGTGATTGGTGCAGTGTGTCTATCTGTCTGTCTGTGTATCCGAGGCATATCTCCGTAATCCGATGAGGTAGAATCATCCAGTGGACCTTTCCATTTTTAGCCATGCACCGCCCATCTCTAGCTAAGCTCCACCCACACCTCGCTCGTGTTCGGATCGATCGATCTCTGAACTCCCTGACTATCGATCTCAAGAAAACTATACAGGTAAGCTGTTGAATATTTTGAAACTAATTTGACTGGGTGCTGTTGCTGCCTAAGGCAGCAACAGCACTCATTCAAATTAGTTTCAAAATAGTCAACAGCATGTTTCTTAAATATTAAAGAATTACAAAGACATAGAATTCATACAACGTGTCGGAGTATTTTTAGATTTGGTGACGGTCTATATGGAATCCTTTGTGACGTAATGATTGTGACATCATCATACACGCACTGAGATGGTTATGACGTCATACGAGGTCAGATGATGGATGGATACTCTGGAAAGGTGAATTTGGCACATACATTGATAATATGAGTGACTAGACATTATTTTTGTTTAGTGCACAACGGAATACACATGTTCGTTAATAACTCTGCAATGCAAGAAGCTAGCATCACCAAATCGGCAACATACATTCAAATTGAGGTTGGCTAGAAGAAAATTTTTGTTTCAGGTCAAATATTAAAATATCTACGTCATGGGCTCACTAAATGCAGTCCGAAATACACGATAGAATCCAAAATTGGTAATATACATTCACATTGTGATTATCCAGGACTAAGATTTTGCATAAGTCAAAAGTTAAAATATGTAGGTCAAGGGGTCACTAAGTGCATCCTGAAATACATATTTTGGTCATAACTCTGGAATGCAAGAAGGTAAAATTACCAGCTTTAGCATACACATTCATATTGCGACAGCTTAAGATTGCCTTGAGTGTGAGGTCAACGGATCAGCTATCTAGACCATCGGGTGACTAATTGCATTGTCGAGGCAGAGCGCAAAGGCGTGAGTCGGCACATCCCTCGAGATGCAAGTCGCGTCTAGAAGGCGCTCTGAATGCATTTTTTTGTTTCACCAACATATTGTTTCTGGCAACGGGCACAATTAATCAAATAGACTCCATTCTCAGAATGGCAATGCATATTTGAGGACCCGTATAGAGCGCGGCATTTAAAAAGTTAACTGATGTTCCACTAAGAGTAGCTTTTGCCTTGATGTTTGAATCTTGGTTATTTAAAATGCAAAAGAAAATCCCAAAATTCCTTTCTGAATGTTGCCAAATTATGAAGATGTCTTCTAGATATCTGAGGTAAAGAAGAGGCTTCTTGGTTGATTTATTCAGTGCCTCCTCTTTACACTCTGCAACATAAATCGTGGCATGAGTTGGGATGAATCGTGTACTCATAGCACATCCACAGATTTGAAGGTAATTTTCACCATCAAATTGGAAATCGTTTCCTTTAAGACTTAGCTCTAATAATTTTCGATAGCATTCTTAACAGCATTGACTCCAGCATCAATATCTATATTGGTATACATAGCATCTATGTCTAATGTGACTAAATATGCATCTTTCGGAACTGACAGTTTGGATAATTTTGAAAGAAAGTCTTCTGTATTCTTGAGAAAGCTCTTGTTACTATTAGCAATGGGGTTTAAATAATAATCAGTATATTCTGAAAGACTCACTGCCAGAGTCTGAAATGCTAGGTCGTCCATGTGATGTTATTGGATCTAATCAGGCGCTGATTGGTTTATGGATTTTAGGCAAGATATAAAATGTTCGATTTTGTGGATTGATCTCACATAGCAGATACTTTAGCTGCTCCTTATCAATGTACTTCCATGTATGCAATGAATTAAGTATATCAATGAAATTTAGTCGGTTTTGGGGCCAAATTAAATCATCAAGTTTTCATTAATACTTGGTGTTACTTAACTGTCTTTCAGTCTCGTGGATGTAGCTTTCTCTAGACATAATGACAGTTGTTGAACCTTTGTAGGCTGGTTTTATAATTATATTCAGATTTCTACGTAATTTGTTGATAGCATGTCGCTCGAAAAATGAACGGTTTTGTTTATTGCTTGTAACTGGCAACTATCTGGCTATATCAGCAACAGTTTTTGTGATTGCCTTAATATTGTCATCAACTAGCCTAGGTGGAGGGTCCAACCCGGAGTTTCCAGTGAATGGTTTTGACTCTCCATTTGAATTTCGAAAATGATGGGCTATTTTGATTGAATGACCAAAATTAGCTACTTCAATAAAAACCTGTGTCTAAAAGCAAATCTAATCCTCTTTTTTTGGTGTTGGAGTTGGTACAAAAGTAAGGCCGCGATCGAGGAGTGATTTTGCAGATAGTGAGAGATCAAATCCACCTGATAAATTGATACGGTGTGTTCCTAATCCTATGTTAGGGGAGCCATTGCCTTGACCCACATTCAGTTTAAACCCAGTACCGTCTGTCAATGGTTATAAATACAATTAGTCGTTTCCGTCGTCCAATGGATTCTATCCAACATGAGAATTGGCCTCAGAAAGTGTGTGGATAACCTTGCCAATGTGCAAGTTGGACCTTGCTGATTCATTGATACGCTTGAGTTAGTACTTTTGCCTATCTGACAAGCTATTAGAACAGTTAATCTCAGCAAAGTACAACTCAGCATTAAGAAAGCTGTTGTTAAATTCCCGATGCATGAACCGTAATAGGGTTACGGCTTTTGTTGGATTTTTATTTTTGGAGTGGATGACAATATTCAGGATGATCTTCTCCGGGCTAAGGCCATCCTGGCGTCGCATAACTAAATAGATTTGTTCTGAAATGTGATGATGCGGCACTAGGATAGCACTCAACCTGGATGGTTAGGATGGACGTTTGGATCAATTCAGGCTAGATTAGCGGACCCGATCATTAGAATCTTTTTTGTGATTCTGGAGATGCTCCGTAAGTCCTTGCTATGAGATTGTTGATGGTACTAGGCAAACTTCTGATCAGACAGGTTACTATCATTCTCTCTAGGAGGGAGAGGAGGCAGAGACGGAGAAAGAGGAGCAGAAGAAAGTACGGAAGGTGAAGCGAGAGGTAGATTATGAGGAAAGACAGGAGAAGGGCTGGGAGAGGAGCTGCGTGAAGAGGAGAAAATTGAATAGGAGAAGCAGGAGGCGAATTGAGAGAGGAGATGCAGGAAGACGAGAAGATTGGTGAGGAAGAGGATGCGGCGGAATTCAGAGAGGAGATGGAGGAAGATGAGAAGATCGAGTCAGAGGATGACGATGAAAAGATAGTGAAAGAGATGAGCAAGAGCTGCTAGGTGACAGATTAAGGGAACAGTGAGTAACAACCCGACAAAGACGTACTGGAGGAAAATTGGTCTTTTGGATAACCGGCCACGATGGTGCTGGTGTTGGTGATGTATACAGATGTATCCATTTGCCAGTGATAGGTGAAGGTGTGAAGGTGGTGTTGGAACAGAGATCGCTCTATTTTGCTCCTCACTAATTAATTAAGTCAAAAGTTTCCAAAAGTTTGTGATTGTCGTTGTGGCCAATTTAATTTGAAGATCTGAAAAATAAGAACAATTAATACAAGATTATTATATATAATTAAAGCTTACACTGTCAGTTGTATATATGTCCGTCTATCTGTCAGTCCGTCCGTCCGTCCGTCTGTCTGTCTGTCTACCTGCCTGTCTGTCTGTCTGTCTGTATGTAGTTTTCATTATTGTCAAGCATTAGTTTTATGAACCTTGCCTTTGACGACGCACTGGCGCTAGGATCTAGCTCATTCATCATCTAGAATGTAATTTTACCTTTTTCACATTTTTCGACCCGAGTGGGGTTTGAACCTGGTGCTTCTATGGCACCTTTCGCCTAGCGTTTGGGAAGCGCGTACTCTACCACTAGACTAGTATCCAGAGGACAATAATCCTCTTTCACCGGACTGGCTTTCAACCACCCGTCTCACAACCACATGAATTGACTGGAATTGTGATGATGTACATTCCAGATATTCTTACTTTTATATTTCCGAGATCCCTTCTGCTAGATCACTAGGCACTGGCAAGTATGTAGTTTTTATTTTTTAGTCTGTCTGTCTGTCTGCCCGTCCGTCCGTCCGTCGGTCTGTCTGTCTGTCTGTCTGTCTGTCTGTCTGTCTGTCTGTCTGTCTGTCTGTCTGTCTGTCTGTCTGTCTGTCTGTCTGTCTGTCTGTCTGTCTGTCTGTCTGTCTGTCTGTCTGTCTGTCTGTCTGTCTGTCTGTCTGTCTGTCTGTCTGTCTGTCTGTCTGTCTGTCTGTCTGTCTGTCTGTCTGTCTGTCTGTCTGTCTGTCTGTCTGTCTGTCTGTCTGTCTGTCTGTCTGTCTGTCTGTCTGTCTGTCTGTCTGTCTGTCTGTCTGTCTGTCTGTCTGTCTGTCTGTATGTCTGTCTGTCTGTCTGTCTGTCTGTCTGTCTGTCTGTCTGTCTGTCTGTCTGTCTGTCTGTCTGTCTGTCTGTGTTGTTGTCTGTCTGTGTTGCTGTCTGCCTGCATGTCTGTCTGCCTGCCTGCCTGCCTGCCTGCCTGCCTGCCTGCCTGCCTGCCTGCCTGCCTGTCTGCCTGCCTGCCTACCTGCCTGAAAGAAATTTTTGGCATGGGGGAATCTAGCTATTAAAGGATATCATATACGTGTATATCATTTAACTGAAAGCCAACGATGCCTAAGAAAACAACGACTTTCAGTTAAATTCATATTTTTATGAATAACCACGAAATCCTCGGCAGTTAGAATAAAATAGTTTAATCCATTTAGAAGGAGTGCAAATTTAATTAAAATGTCCATTCTAATTAACCCTTAAAGTGGTTAGATCCTAGTGCCAGTGCGATAAGTATATTTGGATGAAATACTGTAGGCCATGTAGGGTAAATCTCCTGCACTACTCCCATGTTTCACACAAACGTAACGTATGTAATTAGATTACGCAGTTATATAACGCTGATTATCCCTTTTAACCTTGACATTCCAGTATCTCATATTGGGGTAGCAAGTGAAATATTTTAAAATCAATTCTACAATAAGTTCTTGCTCGCAATGGAATCGACACCTTAAAGTAAAATTAGATTCAAAATATTCAACAAATAAATTCTTACATTTTAAATAATGTAAAGTACGACATTTGTCGGGTTAACCCCCCCCCCCCCCCGCCCCCGCCCCCGCCCCCCCCCCCACCCCCTCTATGTTAACTTATCTCTTTAATGCCCAAGACCGCCAAAAAACGGACTATGTAGTGGTCTTGAGGAATGTCCTTTTTGTCATCCAAGATAATATGATTTTTGAAATTTTACCACTGGAATGGCTGGCTCGGTTACCGAGCCAGTCATTCCAGTGGTAAATTTTCAAAAATAGTCTTCGCTCAGCCGACGAATAGACAGTTTCTAAGAAAAACGGGATTTTCTTGACCATTTTCGTGGTCAACCCGGCCAAAAACCAGCACCTGTAGTGGTCTTGAGTAATGTCCATTTGCGCGACAACAGAAAGTTATTTTTGTAAATTTGATGGTAAAAATTACCATTTTCTTGAAAGATCTTGACCATTAAAGGGTTAATTGATATTTAAGTAGAATTGTGAGCGTTTGAGGCGCTGTTGACATAAGAGGGGTTAAAGGGTTAGTTCTTTTCTTTCCATTCAAGCATGCCTATCAACAATCATTCGTTTTCTGACCTGGGAAGACATGTTCTATATTAGCTAACTTATATTATGAGATCACTGGTCAAGCCAAATGTTCAGGCAATAAGGGTTACCCTATGTACGCACTTCCGACCTCAGATAGCAGGCCCCGTATACGATAGAAACTGTTTATGATGGACCCATTCTAGAGGGCCACATGGTGGTAGCTAAGATAGGTGGTCATAATACCATGCATTTTAAAATATCCGCGATCCTCTGGCCACCAAAACATTCACTGGGAAAAGTAATTTTTATTAAGCCCCAACCTGTATTGAACGACCGTCCTTTGATGTTCCATAATGTGCCCGTTATAGATAGGCAAAATTAGGCATTGATTTTAACGAGGTCCAAACTGATTGATAAACGGTTTAGTTTTTTCAGCAAATGACTAAAGTCTGATTAAATTGATATTACGCCAACATGGCTTAGCCTATATCAAACCATTCATCTGCCCGTATTCCTTTCCATCCATCCATCCATCCATCCATTCATCCATCCACCTATTCATCCCATTCATTCATTCATTCATTCATTCATTCATTCATTCACTCATCCATCCATCCATCCATCCATCCATCCATCCATCCATCCATCCATCCATCCCATCCATCCATCCATTCATCGATCCATCTATCCACCTCCCCCCACATCCCGGCCCCGCACACCTCACATCCATCCATCCATCCACCCATCCGTCCATCCATCCATCCATCCATCCATCCATCCATCCACACACACACTCACCCACCCACCCACCAGCACCACCACCACCACTCATCCACCCATCCACCCACCCACCCATTCATTCATTCATTCATTCATTCATTCATTCATTCATTCATTCATTCATTTCCACCACCCCACTAACAAAGCTCGTCGACCTCCAGTCCAAACAATGATGAGGCTGAGTGCCGCAATGCCCGTAATTCCCGTGAATCAATACCGACTTTAATTCAGCCTTTCAGAGTACCCACCCATCATATGACGTCATAATGAACTGCGTGATGTGTACAATGACGTCATAATGAATGACGTCATGAATGACGTCGATAAGTACGTCACCAACGCATATTTGAAGACGGTCTATGCGTTGATGTACAAATTGTCTGCTTTTACTATTTAATAAATATTATGTTGAATGTTTTGAAACTAATTAGACTGGGCGCTGTTGCTGCCATTGGTAGCAACAGCACCCAGTCAAATTACTTACAAAATATTCAACAGCTTCCCTGTATAGTTTTCAGGAAATTGATAGCTAGAACATTTGGGGATCGATCAATCCCAACACGGCTAGGTGTGGGTGGAGCTTAGCTAGTGATGGGCGGGGCATAACTATAAATGGAAAGGTCCATTGTCGGTATCCTAAAGGAATTAGCTCCGCGTGACGTCCTTTAGGGCGTGCTTACCGCATTGCTGTTTTCAACAAATATTTTGGATTTTGGATGTGATTTCTAACATTTAAATGCAAAAGAACGTAACAAGGAATTATCACAAAAATTATAATCTTTATAGATTCATAATCTTGGATCTTCATCCTTTCTGACACATAGTGTTAATAATATTAGAGTTATTGTTAAAGGTTATAAATGCCTGTTCATAGTAGGCAGATGCGCACATTTTCCTAGAATATTCGTCGATTTCCCATATATTTCTATGGGAGAGAATACCATGTGCATATTATATAAAAAGGAAGTAATTTACTTATAAATGACTGGGTATTTTTGATTTACATGAACACGTTATTACTTTTCATGTGAACGGTTTAGAGAAGTTATATTAATAATCTTCAGACATGGCTCTGTCATCTAATCATATTTTTGGCGTACTACTTTATATGAAACACAACTATGTCAATACAGCCACCTTATCAATGCCGTTTTACTACAAGGGCATACGAGGCCCTACTTGGACAGTGGCTCCAGGGTCCCTGACTTTACAGGGACAATGCCATATATTACGGGTCCGCGCAATGGACCTTTCCATTTTTAGCTATGCCCCGCCCATCACTAGCTACGCTCCACCCACACCTCGTCGTGTTGGGATTGATCGATCCCCGAATGCCCTAGCTATCAATTTCCTGACGACTATATAGGGAAGCGGTTGAAAATTTTGTAACTAATTTGACTGGGTGCTGTTGCTGCCTATGGCAGCAACAGCGCCCAGTCAAATTAGTTTCAAAATATTGAACAGAATATTTATTAAACAGTAAAAGCAAACAATTTGTACAGCAATGCATAGACCGTCTTCAAATATGCGTTCGTGACGTACGTATCGACGTCATTCATGACGTCATTCATTATGATGTCATTGTACACATCACGCAGTTCATTATGACGTCATATGATGGGTGGGTACTCTGGAAAGGGGAATTACATGTTTAGAAGAAAAAATGTGTTTTACATACACTCTGTGTATATAGCATAGGGATTTTGCATTATCGCCATCATACCGCCAATAATGGTTGGTTTGCCAATGTAGTAGATTGGTTTTTTCACAGCAGATGTGCTTAATATCTAAGTAGGTTTTTTTCTAACCAATTAACTATAAAGCGTCTATAGCATTTATTCCCATTTGTTTCATGGGCAATCGAAGAACAAATAGTATTTAATTATTACATTAATAGTAGTGACGTAATATTCTGTTCACCACAGACCTAGATGTTATTTTCTTTCATAATGAGCCATCTCAGTTATTGCGAAAGCATGTCATGATGTTTTTGCTTCTGTCCCTCCATCTGTGCATCCGCTTGTCCGTCCTTCTGTGTATCTGGCACACACAGGCTGTCGTTCAAATAACTTCACTTAATTTTAAGGTTCATAACGAAACTTCATGGGAAGGATGACTATGGGGTGAGGAAAAGCAGGTTATTTTGTTGGTCAATCCGTCCATCCATCTGTCTTTCATGAACTGAGTTTTATATCGATAACTTTCCTTTTCCCAGGAGTATCCTGACGATATTTCGTGGGAAGGTTGGTTATGGCGCTGCAGAAATGCAGGTTACTTTGTGGGTCAGTTCATCCATCTGTCTGTCAAATCCATCTGCCCTTCTAATTTTGCGTCTGGCTCTCGGTAGACGTAGTGTTTTTATTCGATAACTTGAAGTACTGTCGCTTGGAGTATCGCTACAAAACTTCATATATAGTTGGCTCCTCAACAGTATACGGAAAATCCTATGCAATGTTACTCTATGACGCATCCGAGACAAGGCCGATGACTTCACCGGAAGTCGCTTTGAAGTCGCTTCAAACGTGGACACAGCTACGTAGACATTATATTGGCGCAACGTATGCTTGTGTCGGTAGTCATGTCCAAACAATGGGATTTCCACAAAATGGGCATTGACATGTCACGAGTCTTCGACACAATCAAATGCTCAAAGATCCTAGATGTACTATGCCAGGCCGGTTGCAATGAAGATGACCCACGACTAGTGAGACTACTACTAGCAGACACAAAGCTCAGAGTACAAGTCAAGTCAGTGAATTCTGTAGAGTTTGGAGTTTGAGACATCAATCGTCACCCACCCACCCACCCACCCACCCACCCACCCACCCACCCCCAACACCACCACCTTCCCCTACACACGCGCGCACGCACGCGCACACGTACGCACGCACGCACGCACACACACATACACAGGGAGATGATCTATCTCCGGTGCTTTTCACCTGTTATTTTGCTGCTGCATTGAAATCTGTGCGGGAAAATTCCACAAGACATGATATGGACTTCATAGACGAGGAAAACAAACCCCTTGACGAACTTATCCCAATAGCTGCAAGCAAACTAAAAACTAAGAATCTCATTATGAATGAATCCAAAACATAGTTAACCCACATATACCTGAAACAAAATAAAATATAGATCCACTTCTTGGCGGCGAACCATGGAGGAAAAGTACAATCCTTGACTCGCTGCTTTGCAGTACTGCTGACATTGCTGCACGCTGCGCCATGGGGAACATAGCTTTCCAGTCCTTCTGGAAGCTATGGATTCGTAGATCAAAGATGCATTTGATTAAAAGGCTACGTTTATACAATGCAACCTGCGTATCCTTAATGCTGTATAACTGTAACAGCTAGGCAGCTCCAACGGCAGCTCTAGACAAACGTGATGCCTGCCACCGCAAATACCTACGCACCATCATCGCTGGGCACCGATGGCTAGACAGCATAATTTCCAATGTTGCACTATACAAGATGTGTTATATGTCGCCGCCGTCTGTAAAGGTAGCCCAGCAAAGATGGTCCATATTTGGCCATGTGCTAAGGATGCCAAAAGAGACATCAGCACAGAGAGCCTTGGAATTTGCCCTTCTCGGTGTCAGCCCATACAAAGCCCATTGCATAAATCTGCTAAGCGTGCTACGAAAAGACCTCAAGAAGAGACCTCCAGAAAGCAGGACTCGGTGTATTCAAGTCAGTAATGTCCCTGAGGAAGCTAAGGGTTTCGGCTGACGATAAGATACAATGGGCAAAAGCGAAGAACGACTGATTACAGCCGCAGAATACAGTCCATGTTGTACTCAAAATTTACATTTTAATTAGAGGAAATATACAAAAAGATTGTTGGAAAATTAATAGCCAAAATTTAACTAATACTTGGACCAGATCTATTGATGTAACTAGTGGCAAATGGATATAGTACATTTTATCACAACGAGGAAGAAAGTTAGGTAGCCATGATAGTATGTATTATTATATATAGTATGTTTATACAGAGTCAAAACATAATTCAAAGGTAGTACCTTTTAAGTTCAAAGGTAGTACCTTTCAAGACTGTCTTGGTGAAGCACTAAGTTAGTCTTAAAAGATACTACTTTCAAATTCTGTTTTAACCAGTACAAGACAGATTATAATGATTAGCTTGATGTGACTGATTTATTACTTTGTGTACAATTACTTTTCTACGGCTTGGTTTCTGTCTATCCACCTCAGAATACATCAACAGCAATCACAGATTGCAGACCCTCGCCCTCACGTTTTTTGTCACACTGTCAAAGATTTCCAGCCTTTAAGGATTTTTCTGGATCACGTCAAGAGTTGTGGATTCGTAGTATATGACCATACCCTTTCCCACGCTAATATTGACTCAAATCGGACGAGCAGTTTCCGAGATATCCATAGATTCAGAATTTGATCCAATCCGGATCCGGGTTTCCTTACCCTGATCATGGCCACCGTCTGGAAATTCTCTTGCACCACGAGTTCCTTTGTTGTGTTAAAATTTGAGCCAAATCGGATCAGTAGTTTTTTTTAGATACAGCTTAGGACACGCCGACACACACACACAAATGTACGCAGGCACGCACACACGTACGTACGCACGCGTGCATACATGCACGCGCACACGCACGAAACATCCAACTGCCACTCAGTGCATGCAACATCTAGCTGCCACTCAGTAATCAATCTTTCTTTGAAATTGACCAGAATTCGAAGTGAGGCGGGCACATCCATTTTGATTGCTGGATGATGACGTCAAAAATGATGACGTATTTAAAGCATCCAGTCTGTGTATCAGACACAATCTGAAGAAATTGAACTTACACAACTCCTCCGATTCGACTCCAGACATCAGACTTCAGACACCAGACTTCAGATTTTTTGGTCTACACAGTCAGATTTTATCAAATTTGACAAATCGGGAGAAGTATCAGATTCGACTTCAGACATCAGACTTCAAACGTCAGATTTTTGGTTTAACTGCTCAGATTGTATCGAATTCGACAAATCTGAGGAATTGTCAGATGCGCACTCAGATTTTTTACTTCAGAAATCAGACTTCATATTTTGTGTTTACATTGTCAGACAAAACTCGTGTAGGCATATAGGTGCCAAAACTGTAGGCGCGCTCTTGGCACTTAAACACGCATATTCCAACCAGAATGCTTGAAAATAAAATTGTTAAGATTGTATACTTTTTAAGGCTTAAATTACTACTGTAAGGTAGTGAGACGAAATACATCTTAGCATATAATGATTTCGTTCAGTATAATTAATTTACTTGTCTTAGTCGTGAAATTCATCTACGGGCTCGTGTCCCTAATTCAATTCCACTGCTTTACAAAATTATATTGATTTATACGTAATGAAATCATCATATATTAAAATTTATTCCGTTTCATTACACCTAGGCCCATAACTTAAGCCTTTAAACGTATAAAATTTAACAGTTTTATTTTTCCTAAGCATTCTGATGTGAATATGCACCTTTAAAAAGGTATTGCCTTTATACCCAGCAGTCAATGTTGACACTGGAGTCCAACGGCAATGATATATAGATCAGTTAAAATTGATTTCTCCTGTCAGCAGGTAGGTCTATTCTGGAACTTGTGATTTATAGTGATTTGAAGTAAGCATTTTCGCAAATATGAAAAGGAAACAGAGTCGCTTCACTCTGAACACGAGTTGGTAAACTTATCTTCATTATTTGTATGGGGTATTCTGAAAATGAAATAAATATTGTTCAACACAGTAGTGAAGAAATAGTTGCATCACGTATAACTCTCTATTCTATTTCAGTATCTGATGGAGTGTAATTCAAACATTAACGTCAACGGAGGAATCCAGTTTCTCAGTCAATCAAATGACGTCATAATCAACTACGTCACATGTAGGCCGGCGTCATAATTAATCACGCCATGATTGACTTAATATAGTCCGTCAAAAACGCTCAATAGTCCGACAAGTTGTACGAATTATATCCTTTACTATTTTAGAACGATTCTGTTGAATATTTTGAAACTAATTTAACTGGACACTGATGCTGCCACATACAGCAACAACTAGTCAAGTTAGTTTCAAAATCTTCAACAGGTTCCCTGTACAGGTTTCTGAAAATTAATATTCTGGGGGTGCAGGGATCAATTCATCCCAAAACCGGGAAAACGCGAATATAGCTTAGTTAGAAGTGGGCGGGGCATTGCTAAAACTGGATTCCTAAATTACCCGGATGTAGATCAAATCCACCATTACCCTAAGTAAAT
The DNA here is from genome assembly GCA_034401795.1 of Chaetoderma sp. LZ-2023a. NCBI lineage: Eukaryota > Metazoa > Mollusca > Caudofoveata > Chaetodermatida > Chaetodermatidae > Chaetoderma > Chaetoderma sp. LZ-2023a. The sequence continues at coordinate 57,414,727 of CM067368.1, forward strand.
TCCCCACACAATAAATAGTAATAACAGTTTGCTGTCATAAATTCCCGGATATTGGTTGTGATTATTTTTAAAACACAGGTGCTGAAGGACCGACATTCAGCCTCAGTGTTTTATCTCTTTAATGGCTATATTTGTTCAGGAGATTAAAAATATGCTTATGTCTATTTGCTGACAAAAAAAGAGGACTATCTTTGAAAATTTACCACTGGGATGACTGGCTTGGCAATTACAGAGACAGCTATTCCATTGGTAAGTTTTCAAAATAATGTTCTCTTGGCCTACAAAGGGCTATTCCTCAAGACGATTGTAGAAGCCGCTTGTGGCCATGCTCGCCAGGAAATGTTTAAACATGTCACTCGTCTACCATCTCAACCGGAATGTTAGCATCCATAAGAACCGCTTTGATCAAATATCATTGCCAATACAAATATCCTCAAGGGCAAATAAAGAGACAATCTTCTGCGCAAACGCAGACGGAGCGGGGAAATCAACGATTGTGGACTCCCGTTCAGCATGGTTAACAGCTTTCGTGTGCGAATATCTTGAAATCTGGATTCTTGGATTTCAAGGTTGACCAGGTTTATATACGGTTATGTATACAAGCCTCTCAACGCAGAGTAAACCCGTTATGTGTGAGAAGGGGCCACGCTAAAAGGCATAGCAAACAATGAATAATGAATAACGAAAAATAAAAACGGATAGCAAGTGATATAGTGAACAATAGTGAACAATGAATTGCGAATAAGTTATAATGAGAAACAATGAAAAGTGAATGATGAATAATCAAAATCAATAACCAATAATCAATAATCAATAGCGAATAATAAATACTGAGTGCGAAACGCTGAATAATAAATAATGAATAACGAGTGCTAAATGCTGAATAATGAATAATGAATAATGAATAATGAATAATGAATAATGAATAATGAATAATGAATGATAAAAGATAAAGAATGAAGAATGAATGTTGAATAATGAATAACCAGAGCTAAATGCTGAATAATGAATGATGGATGATGAATAAAGAATAATGATTGACGAATAATGAATAATGAATAATGAATGATGCATAATAAATGATGAATGATGCACAATGAATGATGAATAATGAATGATCAATACTGAATAATAAAGAATGAAGAATGAATGATGAATAATGAATAATGAATGGTGAATGATGAATAATGAATGATGAATAGTGAATAATGGATGACAAATAATGAATAATAAATGATGAATAATGGATAATGAATGATGCATATTAAATAATGAATAATGAATAATGAATAATGAATAAAGAAAGATGAATGATGAATAATGAATAATGAATAATTAATAATTAATGATGAATAATGAACAATCAATAATGAATGATGAATGCTGAATAATGAATGATGCATATCGAATGATAAATGATGAATAATGAAGAATGAATACTGAACGATGAATAATGAATAATGAAGAATAAAAAATAAATGATGAATGATGTATAATAAATAATGAATGGTGAATAATGAATAATGAATAATGAATAAAGAACGATTAATTGTGAATAACGAATAATGTACAATCAATAATGAATGATGAATAATGAATAATGAATGATGAATGATGAATGATGAATAATGAATGATGAATAATGAATAATTAATGATGAATAATGAAGAATGAATAATGAATGATGAACAATGAATGGTGAATGATGAATGATGAATAATGAATAATGAGTGATGAATAGTGAATAATGAATAATGATAATGAATGATGAATAATGAAGAATGAATAATGTATGATGAATAATGAAGAATGAATAATGAAAGATGGATAATGAAAAAATGAAGAATGAATAATGAATGATGAATAATGAATAAAGAATAATAAATGATGAATAATGAATAATGATTAGTGAATGATGAATAATAAATGATGAATAACGAATAATGAAAAACAAGTGCCAAATGCTGAACAATGAATGATGAATAATGAATGATCAGTAATGTATAATGAATGATGAATGATGAATAATGAATAATGATTAGTGAATGATGAATAATAAATGATGAATAACGAATAATGAAAAACAAGTGCCAAATGCTGAACAATGAATGATGAATAATGAATGATCAGTAATGTATAATGAATGATGAATGATGAATAATGAATAATTAATAACAAGTATTAAATGCGGAATAATGAATGATGAATAATTAGCGAGGAATAATGTATAATGAATACTGAATAATGAATACTGAATACTGAATAATGAATAATGAATAATGAATGATAAATAATGACTAATGAATACTGAATAATGATAATGAATAATGAATAATGAATGATAAATAATGAATGATGAATAATGAAGAATTAAAGATGAATAATGAATAGTGAATAATGAATGATGAATAATGAATAATGAATAATGAATAATGAATAATGACTAATGCATAATGAATAATTAATAATTAATGATGAATAATGAACGATGAATAATGAATAATGAATGATGAATATTGAATGATGAATAATGAATGAGGAATGATGAAGACTGAAAAATGATGAATGAATGATGAATAACGAATGAAGAACAAAAATTTAAAAATGAAACATGGAAAATGAGAAATAAAAAGTCCAAAACAAACAATTAATTAATTTTTTTAAATAAAAAATAAAAAATCAATAATAAATCATGAAAGATGAATAAATATTTCTTATTTGGTGTTATCCGGAAATATAGAGTGTATATCGGGTTTTCAATTACTACATTTATGAAAAAATCTAGTTGGAAATAACTGACGAATCTAACAAATGTCTAGACGCTAACCAGCTACAGACATACTATTAAGCAATCGAATAGCGATCATTTCTTGAAAACATCAAAGGCTATCAGCACAGATGATAGGATCAACAGAAACTTACGTAGATGAGATCAATTAAAACAGATGCCAACTATGACGCATAAGCACCAAGTAAATATGCTAGCGTTCTCCGCGGAAATGTAGTGAATTCTGCCATCAAATTTGTGTTTATGTTTTTAAATAGTTTGCAGTCGAATCTCTAATTTGCATCTTCTTGACTACTGAAACACTGATAATAAATAACAATCGATTTTCAAATGTTAGTATTGACACAATAGACGCATTTGATGCGCATAATTATGTATAAAATTCACAAATCTATCAGCTATTATCACTTTATTGTTATTATTTTATGACTTTGTGATAATTTCAAACAGAAAGTTGATGGCGTAGACGGCGTGGATGTGGTTCGTTGCACAAGTTCATTCAGGAGTGTTAATGTCAGAAAAAGGGTTGTCAATAAATTTGACGGCGTTGTGTCTTTTTCATAGTTCCTGGCAGGGGAGCAGATAAACCAAGTGAAGTTCTTGCTGTCGGTTGAGATTGATTGTATTACTAATGAACCTATAACGATACCTCTACACGGACACCAATGATTAATGGCTCCCTTATTTACCTTGCTCACTGCTCGCTTTTTATAATCAGTATATATCTATTGACTTGGCGCTTCTAGCTTATACCCAGTATTTAGGATTGCTCATTAATGACTGATCGCCCCAAGAAATACTTGGAATTCTACTGATTAATGCACGAATTGTGGTTATTATAGTTCCATAGATAAAGAGTGTATCCCGTGATGGGTCTGCTTTACTATATTATACATTGACGTTCCTTAAACATAGAGCGCATATTAGGTTTTCAATTACTACATTTATGAAACAGTATAGTTCGAAAGAACTCAGACCAATCTAACAAATGTCTAAAGGTTAATCAGCTACCGACACAATTCTAAGCAACAGCACTCATTGCCTGAAAACACCAAAGCCTATCAGCACGGAGGATGGGATCAACAAAATGTTATATAGATGAGACCAAAGAAAACAGAGGCCAATCATGAAGCACAAGCACTAACTAAATATTCTAGTGTTCTCAGTGAAGATGTAGTGAATTCTGCCATTAAATTTGTGTTTATGTTTTTTAAATAGTTGTAATCGAAATTCTAAGTTACATCTTCCTGACTACTGAATGGCTCAATAAATAAGAATCGCTGTTCAAATGTTAGCATTGACATCGAGGCGCATTTGATGCACATAATTATGTATAAAATTCACAAATCCATCAGCTATTATCAGTTCGATGACGTAGATGGCGTGGATGTGGCTCTTAGAAAAGTCCATTCAACAGTGTTTAACCAACTGAACCCGACGGGCCAAAACAGCAAAATCTTTTACGATTTACTGAATATGCTGTTAAATATTTTGAAACTAATTTGATTGGAAGATGGGTTATGGCAGCAACAAGTTCCTGTCAAATTAGTTTCAAAATATTCAACAGCTTACATGTATAGTGGCCTTGCAATTAGGAATTCCGGATTCAAATGGTTACATCGGGAAAATGATGACGTTGTGTCTTTTTCATGGTCCCTGGCAGGAGAGCCGCTAAAACAAGTGTAGCTTTTGCTGTCGTTTGAGATTGATTGTATTACTAATGAACCTATAATGATACCCCTGTATGGACACCAATGATTAATGGCTCCCTTATTCACCCTGACCACTTCTCGGATTTTAGAATCAGTATATATCTATTGACTTGCCGCTTCTAACGTATACCCGGTATTCAGGATTGCTCATTAATGACTGATCACTTCGAGAAATACTTGAATTACAATGATTAAGGCACGAATTGTGGTTATTATATTTCCATAGCTGAAGAGCGTAACTCATGATGGGTCTGCTTTCGTATAGGTCATCATACATTGATATTCCTTAGTTCGTGTAGGGAGTACAATTCTTTTGATAATTCGATAAATTTTCATTCCATTAAAATGTGATTTGTTTCGATGATAAGCTAAACAAATTCACAAAATCGTGAATAATGTGAGGGTATAGGAGGGATCTATTTCTAGCTATGCCCCGCCCATTTCTAGCTAAGCTCCGCCCACTTTGTATGTATGTTGGAATGGATTTTTACACTTTTTAATGCTGAATTCCCAGAATTCGAATTTCAAGCTAATGATACAGGTAGGCTATCTGATATTTTGAAACTAATTTGACAGCAGTCTGTGCGCCCAGTCAAGTAGGTTTCAAAATATTCAAGAGAATGTTTATTAAATAGGAACTCAATCAAAGACATGCAATTTGTAAACTTGACAGAGTTTTGAGATCTTTTTTTCTAAAGAGTCAACCGACTCCAAAGAATGGTAGAATCACCGTCAGTCGATATACATATCGATCCCTTGACCTTTAGACTGTCCATCATGAACTACACATCAACATCAAACAATCACCTTATCGACCTAGATAATATTGCAATGCTGGGTTCCCAGTCAAATAAGATTTTAAAATATTCACCAGCTTACTTGTATACTTACAGTGGAATATATATTCTGGAAATTCATGGTTCAGAGTTTCAAATCCATTCCAGCACGGGAAAAGAGGAAGAATGGTGGTGCTTAGCTAGAAATGGTCGGTTAAAAGTAGAAATGGGCGGGGCCTACCTAGAAATGGGCGGGGCATATCACGAAATGGATGCGTCTATTCATGATTCCAGTGTCTCTCTTTTGGTTGATAAATTTATGTTAGAGACTTCATTGTGTGACGTGAATGTGAATATCATGGATGATTCTTCCCACGTTAGTTCCAGAGTTTTATTTAGGTAAGTTATGTAGATGGCGAACTACCTGTATATTCCTCTCTTTGCTCCAGTTACTGTCCCGGAATTCTAGGACCACTAAATACGAGAACGAACCTAAATGAGCTCAGAACGCTTGCTGTGGACAAGACACACGGGAGACGGTTGGAGAATAACTGATTGCATCTGAAAGAAGGGTTCGCTTCTTCAGCTGCAGAAAACCGTCATTCATCACCATTATCAAGACACTTTCCCACTCTTTAGTCTCTATCTTCATCATTCATTTCCACTTCTTCTGATCATTCATATTCAAGTAACAATGTTATTATGCTATGAGACAGAAATCATTCTTGCTTACATCATAATGGATATGGTCCTTGCTTTATCGTCTGGAGTGCCTCCCACCTTTCTGTGGCCATTTATTCTAGCAAGTACGTGTAAAGGAACTGTCGCTTTCCATTCCACATTTATTTCGCTTTTTTCTGATAAAACATTCAGGACATCATATCGTATTAAGCCTGATCGTAGTTCTTTTTCTAGCACCCTCTCATTTTTCATTCATAATGCGAAATCCCTGACTGTCAGACCAACAGACCGAGAGACTGATCGGTTGATAGATAGATCGACCAACTGACTAGCAAACCAACTTAAATACTAGTTGTGACTCTCATTTAAACAGGTCATACACAGGCGATAGGCGACTTTGTCAGAAATTTAAAAACATTTGACACATTACCAAACAGACTGACAGACCGGCGACTGACAAGCAGACCGACGACTAAAAGTCACAAGTTGCAACTAAAGTGTAAGGGATAATATCTGTATGGCTCACCTGGAATGGCAGAGATATGGAAAGATCTTAATCTAGATATATTTGATCAAGTGTCACCCGACGGCGGCAATATTAACATGTAATGAGCCGTCTTATTTGAGATAATATTAAAGAAATGTCCTCCAGATTACAGCAACTCCACCACAAGGACCAGATAATAAAATCTATATCAGGGAAAGCGAGAATCTAATAATTACATACGAGACGAATTCAATGATCAGAGTGGCGTGATATCGAGATTGGCACACACACATGTACAAACACGCACATACGTACATCCAGCGTGCGGAAACAAGGAACATACATACGCACACACGCGCGCACACACGCATACACGTACGCACGCACGCACACACATAATGTCGATCTCTAATATGCATATATGCCATAGATTCAGATGTCGACTGAATCCTATTTAATGATTTCCAAATAGTTCGACTGCCGTGTAAATCTCATTATCCTCAACCCCGTCTACAACGGCCACTTGCGTTTGGGTCCAAAAGTGTGTGGCTCTGTAAAGCATGGGCACCGGCGACCACCCATCTAAAAAACTACAATTGTTTGACGCCAAAAGCTATTTACAATAGGAAATGATTCGTATCAAGTGATCACCTGTTTTAGTGGCAGTAGACGAATCCAGCTTTAGCTATGCCCCGCCCATCTCTAGCTAAGCTCCACCTACGCGTTGCCCTTGTTAATCTCAATTTCCAGGAAAATTATACAGGTAATCTGCTAAATATTTTGAAGCTAATTTGAATGGCTGCTGTTGCTGCATTATGGTAGCAACTACGCCCACTCAAATTAGTTTCAAAATACTCAACAGCCCGTTTATTAAACAGTAAATACATACAATTGGTACACCATGGCGGCCTATTCCTGTCAATTACGATTGTGGATTGTGACTCTGGATTATGACATCAACTTATATGGGAAGTAGCTAATTAAGCCTTCATATGATTGATCTAACAACTAGATTCCTCCATTTTTTATGACCGATATAGGATCCAGTATAGATGAATTTGGCTGTATCGAGAAGCTGATCGGATCACGGAGAAGGTCATCCAGATGAATTATTTTGCGCAAACTAGGGGAATTGGTCCGCTATATAATACCATACGTATTCACGCAGGCCATGTATCCAGTATTTCTCAATACATATGTATAATCTCAACCGTGCATCATATTTTCAGATGTCAGTGATAGTGTCAGCCATGCAGATATGTGTCAGCCATGCTGCCATTGTGTCAGCCATGCAGATATGTGTCAGCCATGCAGATATGTGTCCACATACAGATATGTGTTCGCATGCAGATTTGTGTATGACGGCTACGGCGTATTAAGAGAGACTATATTTCTGTTAACTACGTGTCATACAGACTATTATAGGCTTTATATCATCTCGTTTCACGTGAAATAAAATTCTCTGGTATGAAGAGAGTAGCTCTCCTGTCCTTTTAAGTATCAATTCTCTCAACAACTATATTCTGGTGGAAATCACTACGCCAATGGCGGCTCAATATACATGATTCTTTTCTCGATCTCGTATCGAAAGCGATCTCGCGAAACACGAATGGAGTCAGCTATGCAGATATATGGCAGCCATGAAGATGTGTGTCAGCAATACAGATTTGTATCAGCAATGCATATTTGTGTCAGCAATGCAGAATAGTATCAGGAATTTGGAGTAGTTTCTTCAAATGCAACTCTTCTACTTCTAGCTCTTGTTCAAACTCGCCTCCGCTTCGAATCATCAACAACGTCCTTCCAACAGGGATCAGCTCACAGTCTCAACATAGAAGAACCTATTAAAAATATTCTTCTAATTATCATATGATGTACTGATTGTACATACAGATAACACCGCTAAACATTCTTACTCTCTATACTCTATAAATCAGTTAAAATATGATCTGGGTTTAATAAAACTCGTATACGCATATATTGTATATTGGCACCTCGAGTCTGTAGACTCAGGAAATGGATTGATTGCTTGCTACAGAACATGTTCTTATTTTAGTAGCAGTCAATGTTGACACTGTAATACAATGGCAGTGATAGATAGTAATAGACAGAGCAGTTTAAATTGATTTCACATGTCAGAGGGTAGGTTTATTGTGCCACTAGTGATTTATAGTGATTTGAAGCAAGTATCCTCGTCTTTATGAAAAGCGAACAGAGTCGCTTCACGCTGAGCAATTTTTATCATATCTACTCATATAGGATATTGTGAATATGAAATCAATACTGTTCAATATTGGATAAACGATTTACTGCAATGATTTTGTATTTCAGTATATAGACATTTCCACTCTATCCACCCATCATATGACGTAATAATTAACTACGTGACGGGTAGAATGATATCATAATCAATTACGTCATTATGAAATTGATAGTCAGGGAGTTCAGGGATCGATCTATCCCAACACGAGCGAGGCGTGGGTGGACCTTAGCTAGAGGTGGCCGGAGATGGCCATTACCAGAATCTTAGTCTCCATAACAAGCACTTTGATCAAACATCGCCGCCAATGCAAATATACTCAAGAACAAATAAAACGGAATTTAATGTACAAACGCAGACGGAGCTAAGCAATCAACTATTGTAGACTCCCGCCCTATTTCAATATCGTTAACAGCTTTCGTGTATGAATGCCGCGAAATCTGGACTCCTGGATTTAAATGCTGACCAGGTGTCCTTAAAGAGTAGACATGCACAGCATTTAACACAAAATAAACATTCTAGCTTTGAAAAAGAGGTTACCCATAACAAATATAGTGAATAATGAATAATGAATAATGAATAATGAAAAACGGATAGTGAATAAACAATAGTGAGCAAAGCATTGCGAATAAGGGATACTGTATAAGAAATAATCAAAAATGACGAATGAAATGGAATGCACTCGAAGGAGATGCTGACTAGCACTTTTGTGCTCTGTCTTAGCAATGCACTTGGTTACCACCACACATCCCCCCCCTCCCCCCACACCACCCCGACCCCACCCCGTGACCTAGATAGTTGATATATTGACCTCAAACTACAAGCAATAATAGTCAGTCGTAATATGAAGGTATGTGCTAAATCTGCTGAGTCTGCCTTCTAGCACTTCGTGACCCCATGACATAGATATGTGAACCTTTGATCTGAAACAAGTTTTTACTTCTAGCCAACCACACTATGAAAGTATCTAACCGATTTGGTGATGCTACCTTCTTGCACCGCAGTTATTAACGAAAATGTGCCAAATTTGATGATTCTACTTCATATGATTCCCGAGATATGCCTCTGATAAACACATGCAGGCAGCCAGACGGACGGGCGGGCGGGCGGGCGAGCGGGCGGGCAGTCGGGCAGGCGACGGGGAGGGCAGTCGGGCGGGCGGGTGGGCGAGCGGGCGGGCAAGCGGGCGGGCGGGCGGGCGGGTGGACGGGCGGACAGATCGACTGACCACAACAGTCACACGGGTCTTCGGCGGCGTGAGTAATAATTTGACGTGATGCCCGTTTTCCATATATGCAGCAACACCTCCATGTCAAAATTGGGGGCGAATTGTACATTCTTGATTGTCTCATATTTTGTCAGCGCGATGTGATTATTAATGACAGCTGAGTGATTGCCTGTACTGTGAATTATGCTATGTACGCAGGAATAGCGCGCCATCATGTGGGAGATTAGCGCCGTGATAAGGATAATGTAGTGATTGTATTTTTGAACATCACATAAATTATTGTTAGTTTTGATGACAACACATGGGTTGATGGGAACAGAGCGGAATACTTTCATCATTATTCTAACTTGAGTAATCATTTAACATACAAACCAGTCAAACCCCCGGATTCTGCAGTTGTCTTAGGAACGTGAGTCTACATTTGTAGACCATGATAAAACTATTTTTGAAAATCTACCACTGGATTTACTGGCTCGATAATAGAGCCAATCATTGCAGTGGTAAATTTTTAAAAATAATCTTCTCTTGGTCTGCAAATGGGATTGTTCTTTGAGGAAACAGAAATTGTTTTGAACCAATATGAGAATTAAAGAGCTAAGAACCAAATTACTTTCTTTGATGTTACCCTGGTTCGTGCCTCTTTGCAGGACAACAGCTCTATCGCTGGACATATGGCCGGTCTTCTTCAATCTTTCTCGTCTCTCTCCACTAATGTATACAAAGGTACAGGTGTATAAAACTAAGGACGTTATCCAAAATGAGTCAAAATAAAATCAACCTCGATATGGCCTGATTGGGGCCTAGAAAGTATGAACCCCTTATAGGTCAATGAAACGAATAACTTACTTTCTTTAATGCATTTCTAGAAATGTAAAACAAAACATAAGTTCTAGGGACGGGTACATTTTCAAAGTGAATGGAGCCTGCCTACATAGATGATCTCCGGGCTGGCTGGGGTGGGGTGATAGGCGAAATGCATATACGACATCTATGGCAGTAACGGCGTCCAGTCAAATTAGTTTCAAAATATTCATCACCATTTTTATTAAATAGTAGAGACATACAATTCGTACGTGTCGGACTATTAAGAGTTAAAGATGGGCCAAATATAATCATTTATTATGCAATGATTATGATGTTATCCCACACGCCGCTTAGCTGATTATGACGTCAAATAATAGATGGATACTCTGGAAAGGTGAATTGCACTAAAACGGCACACATCATAAATAAACGACATTAACCGTGTTGGGGTCGATCTATCCCTGTACTCCCCTAATATCAATTTCAAGAAAACTATCCAGGTAAGCGGTTGAATATTTTGAAACTAATTTGACTGTCTGGCGTTTTGGCTACAATCAACAAAATGTTTATTAAATAATAAAGACACAATTCGTACATCTTGTGGACTAATAATCGTTTTATAACGTAAATCATTATGCTGTCAGCCTAGGTATGAGGTAGCATTTGATTAACTGAGAAACTGGATTCCTCAATTGACCAATATCAGTATCCGGTATCAGCAGAAATGGCAGCAATGCCTACCGGAAACTTTAGCATCGGGTACCATGGCCCGAAGCTCGTACAATGGAATCAGTACGTGACTCATTTGATTGTGGATGCAGTAGTACATTTCTGATGATATGGGGTGTCTTCATGCGTTAGCTTTAACATCAACGATTTAGCAATAATAAAGGGCCAACAGCAGACCCGATGACGACTTAACCATACACAGATTCTGATATCATTGTTCAAACCATCACATCTGTTTACTAAATAATAAAAGCAATGGACAACATGTAGAACACCATAGAAGGCTAATAAACGTAGATTGGCTATGATCTCTTAAACGCTGAATTTCAGTTCAGTATTTTATCATAGTCTCCAAACTAGTAAGTTTTTGTTACTAATTCTATTACATAGTCGAATCAAGTGTCAGATTAATATGTGCAGTTTATTTCTTATAAAATTATAGACATTTGCGTCTGTTCAATCTGTCTTCCAATCACCAAAAGATAATGTACGCACCTTTGGAGGCTATCTATGCTGCTGATTGTCTGCGACAGCCTGTCCGAACATGCGCAGTTACACGTTGCTGAAGTCGCGTCAACGGAGGTCGAGACAACGCGTTTCATAGTGCCGGTATGTGACTGTTGTTTCTACGCTTATTAGATGTCTATGTTGAACACCTTGACAATAGATGAATGTGTTGAGTGGAGCATAAAGCAAATACCGGTTATACTGATGTATATAGGGATCTATTTCTAGCTTTGCCACGTGTGTGTTGGAATCGATTTGAAACATTGAAAAGTGAATTACCATAAGCTAAATTTTACAGTAATTATACTGTTAAGCTGCTGAATATTTTGACTAGGGTTATTGACGGTATACTCAACAGAATGTTTATTAAATAGTAAATTTATCAAGAACATACTATTCGTACACGATTGACAGACTTTTCGATTTTCAGAACGGAGCTATGCGTCATTATAATTGAGAAGTCAGTTAAAGGTGCATATTCACACCAGAATGTTCTAAAATAAAAATGTTAAAATTGTGTACTATTAGAGGCTTAAATTGTGTATTTATGTGCAAGGAAACTAAATAGGTGAAATATAATGATATGACTAACCTGGGCAAAGCAGAGGCAATTCGAGAATGTTTGAATGAGCAGTTCACTGACCACGGTGATGATCCCTTGCACCCGTTCTCAGGAGAGCCCAGGCATTTACTAACACCAATTGAAACAGCAGAAGTTGAGAAGGCACTCAACACCCTGAAAACTGGACTTGCATCCGGACCTGGTGGCATGAGCAATGGATTATACAAACACGCAAGTGACACTATCTCAGAAGCGATCACGCGCCTAATTAATTCAGTTTTTACGCACGCTCTTCCCATAGATGCTGGACACTGTACCCTTATCGCGCTACCCAAGCCCAAAAGCCAGCTGACACCCTCAAGCCAATTTGCCGCCCATTGTGCTCCTCAACAGCAGACAGATAATCATATCCAATGTTACGATATGCCGCATCCGAGACAAGATCAATGACTTCCCCGAATCATGCCAAAGTGGTTTTAAACGTGGACGCATCTGCGCAGACATTGTATGGGCTCAAAGCATGCTTGTGTCAGTAGTAATATCCAAGAACTGAGATTTCCACAAGATGGGTATTGACATGTCACGAGTCTTTGACACAATTAAACCCTCAATGATCCTACACCAGGCCAGTTGTAATGAAGGTGAGCTGCTACATGCAGACTAAGAGTACGAGTCAAGTCAGTCTGCAGAGTTTGAGGCATCAATCGTCTCCCCACAGGGGGAATGGTCCATCTGCTGTGCCGTTCACCTGTTACCATTCTGCTGCTTTGAAACCCGAGCTGGAAAATTTCACAAGACCAACCGCACCACACTCCACCCCACCCCACCCAGTGTCCATACTTAGTATGTGGCTAGAGAGGGACTATGCCGACGACGTGGACTTCATAGACGAGGAAAAGAAACCCCTTGACGACCTTCTCCTAATAGCTGCAAGCAAACTAAAAATTGAGAATCTCTTTATGAATGAATCTAAAACAGAGTTCACCCACATATACCTATCTACAAAGCATGAAACTAAAGAAAATGACGATCTACTTCATGGCGGCGCACTATGGAGAAAAAGTAAAATCCTGGGCTCACTGCTTTGTAATATTACTGGCATTTCTGCACGCGGCGTCATGGGGAACATAGTTTTCCAGTCCTTCTGGAAGTTATGAATTCGTAGATCTAGAATATGCCCTTGACAAAAGAACTACGTTTATACAATGCAACCTGCGTATCCTTGATACTGTATAACTGTTGCGGCTGGGCAGCTTAATGCCTGCCACCACAAACAGCAACGCACCATCGCTGGACATCGATAGCCATACAGCATAATTTCCAATGATGCGCTATGCTATATAGTACGTGTAATACGTCGCAGCTGTCCATAAAACTCTCCCAGCAACGATGGTCCATGTATTAAAGATGCCAGGGAACACACCAGCGCAGAGCGCCTTGGAATTCGCCCTACTGGGAGCCAGTAAATACACAGCTAGAATAGCACGTCATTGCATAAATCTATTACGCGTGCTAGGAGCTGACCTCAAGAAAGCAGGTCTCGGTACACTAAGATCGAGAACGGACCTGAGGAAGCTAAAGATTTTGGCTGAGGACAAGACACCGTGGTCAAATACGAAGAAGGACTGATTGCAGCTGTATGCCGTGTCTACTAACACAGCCGCAGAATGCAGTAATCATACATACATCATACATATAGTGATTTCATTCCATGTAAATAAATACAGTTTTTTCCAAGTTGTGAAATTGTATTAGAGAGACGATTCACCAACCAAAATTCGAAACGAAAAACCCTATATTTATTTTTACGGAATGAAATCACCATATATTAAGATTTATTTCGTTGCATCCAATTAAAGAATTTAAATCTCTTCAAGTATACAATTTTAACAATTTTATTTTGGGGCCTTTTGGTGTGAATATGCACCTTTAACTAGTGACGTAACGGAGGAATCCAGTTTTAACCTATGCCCCGCCAATCTCTAGCTAAGTTCCGCCCGCACTTCACCTGTGATGGATCGATCCTTGAACTCCCTGGCTATCAATTTCCAGAAAACTACAGGTGAGCTGTTGAATATTTTGAAACCAATTTGACTGGTTGCCCAGTCAAATTAGTTTCAAAATATTCAACGGCATGTTTATTAAATAGTAAACAAATATAATTCGTACAACAATGCTTAGTCCGTCATCAATTAATGGTTCGCGACGAACTTATCTACGCTAATCATGACGTTATTGATTGTGACGTCAGCCTACACGTCACGCAGTTGATTATGGGCTCATATGGTTGCTGGATAAATTGGAAACCTCCATGACTAGTAGTGTAAGCAATCAACACATCTGTAAATGTAAACGCTTCTAACGTTAACTCACTCGAGCTGTCACTGATGAACATGGCCCCGGTTCTAGCAAGAATAGTCAGGCCTGAATTCCAAGACACGTCTTGATAGTCCGCACCATCTTTCAATAAAACAACGATGACACCCACACTATGGATCTATTCAATCCTCACAGTCCATACCAGCTGCATTCTTTGTGGAACTGGTTGATGTGGCGATACGCAACCCTGTTTATAGCGGCCACTTTCTTTTGATGCCAAATAACGGTGGCACTTTAAGACAGGTGGTCGCAAGCTAAACCATGTTAAATAACCACCATCTTGAGACCCTCAGTGGTGATCTCATCTTACAACAGACGTACATGTATTAAGTGACCATGTTTTTAGTGGCATCTTTTAGATGGCCCATAATGTGCGCACTCTAGACAGGTTTTACGGTAATACCAAACACGCGTAAAGCAGCGGCGGTGTCATGTTTGGTTTTCACATGAAATGCGAGATGCAAGACTTCTTAACATCTCTGATGCAACTGTTACTTGACAACAGAAAGCGTCCTTTTTAGAAAGATAGAAACAAACGCTTACATGGTTTTATATAGGCTTACTGATGCTATTTATTTATTACGCAAGAAGGAAGACAGCAGCAACAGCAACAGCAACAGCAACAGCAACAGCAACAGCAGCAGAAACAGCACCGGCAGCAGCATGGCAGCACTAGTGTGTTGTTGTTGTTGTTGTTGTCGTTGTTGTTGTTGTTGTCGTTGTCGTTGTCGTTCTCGCTGTCGCTGTCGTCGTCGTCGGCGGCGGCGGCGGCGGCGGCGGCGGCGGCGGCGGACGCGAATCATGAATGAAATTTACGGATTATTTTAGAACTAATCAGACCTGAAGTAGTTGCTGCTATAGGCAGTTTCTAACTCAGCTACACTATTTTGAATTTGCTTTGACACTCAGGCAAATTCCAGGCAAACTAATTGATAATCATCTCATAGGTTGCTGTATGGAGTAATCTGAGTTGTTATCAATCTCATCTTCTATATATTCTACAAGAAAACCTTGAAACAAACCCGAAAACTACCCGATGCCCGAGCTATGGGAATGGAGGGATTCGATCTGTAAGTCCAATATCTGACGCCATAATCAAATACGTCAGTTATTAGCTGACGTCACAATCAAAATGACGTAGATCCATGGCAATGGTCCATCACGAAAGAGTGAGAAATTTACAATTTAATAAAGATTAAGCTGAATGCCTCGAAACTAATTCGATTTGCAGCTGTTGCTGCCTTATGCAGCAGCTGCCCACAGTCAAAATTGGTTTCAAATGTTCAATAGCTTAATTGTATTGTTACCTTGATATTGCCATTCTGGAAATTCAAGGCTAAGATTCAAATGCGCGTACAAAGTGGTCACAGCTGAGCTAGAAATGAGCGCGGGTTGGCTAGAAATTGGCGGGGCTTGGCTAGAGATTGACGGGGTTTGGCTAGAAATGGGCGGGACATGGCTAAAATTGAGCCACTCTATTTCCAGCCAGCTCCGACTTCCGCAGGAAATGCCTTTCTGGTTAGGTCATCGTGTGTTATTTGTAATGGCGGTGTGCGTATCTCCGTGATATATTTGATTGACTAGAGTTTTATTTGTGATAAATTCTCTCAAAATACACCATTCCGAATCCATGTACGCGTAAAATAAGCCATAAACGTCAAAAGGAACACAATAAGTCACGACAACCGACACTCTATCTTTAATTTATCGTCAACCTCTCTAAAGTTACGTAATCAAAGACCCACGTTATGCATCTTTGAGGAATGTCATTAGGGCGTGAGATTAGACGTGGAAGAGATATAAAGCAACTATCGGCAAACCAATGCCCTACTCTCGCCATAGAAATTGTCCTGACTTCCGGAACAAATTGATGGTTTCTTGTGGTATCACTAGACATAATTTGTTATCAAATGTTTCATAAACTATTAACATATCATCTTAAATGGCGTATTATTATTCTGAGTGATAATCTTGCCAAGACAATTTTTATAAATCTGCTCAGCAAAAATTTAGATTTCCTATAGAACTGTGAAATCTCTCGTCCATTTGACTCTGGCTATAGGGAAATGGGAAATTTGATGACGTTATT
Organism: Chaetoderma sp. LZ-2023a; assembly: GCA_034401795.1. NCBI lineage: Eukaryota > Metazoa > Mollusca > Caudofoveata > Chaetodermatida > Chaetodermatidae > Chaetoderma > Chaetoderma sp. LZ-2023a. The sequence goes on from CM067368.1 coordinate 57,431,729, forward strand.
GTGATCTATGTGCCAGTGCATTTATGACTACAAAATATAGACTTACTGATCCTAACTGTCAAACATTTTCACGAGCATTTCTTTAGTTGTAACACAATAATGGATGGTCCCGATCCGTCAAACAAATATGTGACGCCATAAGCAATCACGTCACATGTAGGCTGGCGTCACAATCATAATTGAGGAGAATACTACATCATGAATCCAAGTTTGATTGAAAATTGTGTAGGTCAAACATGTAAAATTTTGAAAAGACTGTACTCACCGTACATGTGTACATAGATTACGTTACATATGCCAAATGTTAAATTGAATTGAAGCATTAAATTCACATGAATTTATGAGTAATAACATGTCTATGGTGTTTTCAGAAGAACAGAGTGGGAGGGGCGTGTGCGGCATGGCCCCCTGGTCACCACTGTTGACGCCCCTGTCGCCACTATGGAAGCACATAGGTTCAAACGCCATTTCTGATTGGAAAAATAATTAAACTGTATCGACGTTCATAGAATGGAAAAGGTTATCGAAATTTAACCATTATGATCCGAATATCTGTTTGATGTCGCCCAGGTTTGTGTCTCTTTGAGGGTCTATCTGGCGGTCATTTGAAATGTGTTCAATCTTTTAGCTCGTACTCACCCTTGTCGTACCACGTTAACCCACTGAATGAGCACCGGTGCAAAAACTGTGGATGATACCCGTAATGGAATGAAATAAAACCTGCCTATGACACCTGGAAAATGTGATGTGACATACACGAACCAAACAAATAATTTATTTTGATTGCTGTCGTTCTAAAAACGTGACAAGATCCAGAATCGTGTACACGTTGAACATGAATAAAGTTAAAATTCTAAGAAAAAGAACTTTCCCTGGGGAAATCAGACAGCTGGGGAGACAACTGACAAGGAAAGTTATTTGTATGCGTCGCGCAGTCTTCCAAATTAATTAAGTTTTATCGATTTTCAAACATAAAAATTTACCTATATAAAGTAGACAAGGAACTTTGTCTATGAAAGGATTGTGCAAAGGCAGGCTCACAAAACTCGTAGACTCTGTCTCCGACTAGGCAACCATTTACTTGGAAGTGGAGGTCAGTACTTCCATGTGGCTGAGCCCTGTGATCTCAAGCGTGTGAACGAGACTAAAATAGGCCATGGGCCAGAAGAAAATACATCTGCGAATACTCAAAGACATGTCAACAGAACTGTCAGACATACTATCACATTTTCCCAACAATCCCTAGACAAAGGAGTTATCCCAACTAAATAGATAGCAACAAACATGTGTCCCATATATAAAAAGGCGGCCGGCCCTTACCAAGCAACTATAGACCGGTTTCCCTCGCATGCAATTGCTGTTGGAACACATCATCTGTTCTAATTTAATGGGCTATTTTTCTAAGAAATAACATCCTAACTCACAGACAACACGCCTTCCGTAAATATCCCAGTTGTGAAACTCAACTAATTAATATCATCAATGGTCGGGCATCAACATCATGCACTGGAACGCAGAAGGGGTTACCAACAAGAAATCAGAGCTCGAACAGTTCCTGTACGAAAACAACATTGATATCTGCTGTGTCCAAGAGACACACCTGCCAGAAGGAAAACCAGTTAAGATCAGAGGTTACCAGATTTTCCGATGTGATCGAAGAGGAAGAAAGAAAGGCGGGGTGATCACCTTGGTCCGAAACAGTGTGAACGCCAGCCAGATCAAAACCTTTATGGAAGAGGCCGAATATATCAAGATCAAGGTAACAACCAGCAACTCTGTGAATGGCATTGTCAATTATTACTGCCCAAATGACAAGAATCTCTCACTTGACACAATCCAGGTCCAGGACTGCCACTTCTTCACTGCGGGAGACTTTAATAGCCAGTCCCAGAGCTGGGGATACAGAACACTTGATAAATGAGGAGAAGACATTGAAGCATGGCAAGATGAAAAGCACCTTTTACTTGCCAACGATCCCACAGATCAGCCTACCTTCTATTCGCGCCGGTGGCACTCGACAACAACGCCGGACTTGGCATTTTGTACAGAAGACATTCACAGACACCTCAGTAGAGTGGTCGGATCGCAGTTAGGAGGAAGCGACCACCGCCCAGTCCTCCTCTCTCTTTCTGGAAGTATTTCGACAGGTTCACCTCAACATCCAAGGTGGAACTACAAAAAGGCAAATTGGAGTCTGTTCGGCATTCGTTCCAATGAGCTTACCCAAAATATAGCAGTAGAAGGGAGAAACATCAACAATGTGGTCAAGGAATTTAATTCAAGTATCCTCAAGGCTGCCAACGAAGCGATTCCTCGAGGGTTCAGGAAAAACTATCCCCCCTACTGGACAACAGAACTGCAAGCAGCACATGATAAACTAGACACGGCCAGAGAGGATGCAGAGGGTAATCCCTGTCATGAAAACCACTTCACGTTACAACAAACTAAAGCCAGGTATCTAAAGACCAAGCTGGAGGTCAAAAGAAGAAGCTGGAGGGAAAAGACGGCAGGGTTTAATTTAGAGAGAGACACCACAAAGCTATGGAGATTGACTAAAGCACTGAATGATGAAAGTGTCGCGGGAGAGAAGATTACTCTTGAAGAAGATGGACAAACATTGACAGGAAAGATGGCTGCAGATGCCTTTGCGAAGGCATATGCAAAAGAAAGCAACATTTCTATACCACGAATGCGTCAAAAAGAGGTTAGAAAAGAGCAAAAGGAAAGAACAGACACAAGCACTCACGATGCAATGAAAGTTGACATTAGTTTAGCAGAACTGGAGAAGGCTATCCGCCAAGTGAAGAAGAAGAAATCTACCGGGCCAGATGGCATTACGAATGAAATTATCCAACACCTTGGTAATGCATCTCTCCGCAAGTTGCTAGACATCTTTAATATCAGTTGGACCATTGGAGAGGTTTCTCAGTGCTGGAAGGAAGCCAGAATAACTCCTATTCTGAAAAAGGGAAGAACAAGACGAAAGTGCTGAGCTACCGTCCTATCAGTCTTACAAGCTGCATATGTAAGACCATGGAGCGCATCATCAACCAGCGGTTGCAGGGGTACCTGGAGTCGGAGAACATTATAGTTTCAGAGCAGGCCGTCTTCAGACGATACAGGAGCACAGAAGATCAAACAACACATCTTGCACAGGTCATAGAGGACACTTTTCAAGCCACGAAGGTGATGCTAGCTGCCTTTATCGATCTGCAGAAGGCATTTGACAAGGTTTGGAAGGATGTCCTCCTCGTGAAGTCATACCTACACAATCGCAGGGCTAGGGTGCTGGTGGAGGACAATCTGGACAGAATGTAGGCCTATTGCTGAGACAAGGGGTGCCACAAGGCGAGGTTTTATCACCAATTCTGTTCATACTCTTCATTAATGACATTGTAGCACAGCTGCCCAATGGGATCCAAGCAGCCCTCTATGCAGATGACCTCATACTATGGTGCACCGAGGACTACACAACGACAGAATGCTGCTCGCCTTGGGCAGAATTACAGCTTGGGCCAATCGCTGGTGTATTACCATCAACAAAGAAAAAGCATCACACACGCACGCACGCACGCACGCACGCACGCACGCACGCACGCACGCACGCGCGCACGCACGCACACACACACAAGTTTGATAGCGCCGTCGTGCGTATACTGTTCGTCAATCTCTCCCCTAAATTTGCTTAAATGTCCAATTTTCCCCCAAAAATATTCCAAGCCCATTTTTTCTGCTTAGGACCCCAAAAGAAACCCTTTTCACGGCGCTTATGCTTTTAAGATTGTAGGCTTAATCCTGTCCTATATAGGCCTATTGTTCGTCAATATATTTAGGAAATCCGCTTTATGCGCCATGACAAAAAAGCTGCATAATTAAAATATAGTTTTTAATAATTTAATTTTAAATAAATAATGCATTTAAGATGCATGTTTTGTGAAGCAAACTCAACAATTATATTTAAAACTCTGGCAATAATGTCAGCGCTGAAAGATCGTCAGCGGCTAATACTGTTCGTCAGTCTCTCCCCATGAATGCGTATTTAGCGTTCATTTTCAGCTTATTTCAGTTTATTTGTATCTAATATATGAGTAGGGTAAGTGTATATTTCAGTTAAGTATCTCGACATATTATTCGCTTTAAAATACGTGTCGTGGAATCTCTACCCTATTCATTCATAGGGGGTGGGGGGGGGGGGAGAGAAAGACGATATAGCCGTTTTGATCGCGTACAAGTACTTCTCTCGCTATAAGAAAAGCTCTTAAATCTACAACTTTCCAACTATCAAAATTATTACTACAAGCAACGTTACCGGCCGACGTCATTTTAATACACACTGCCCCCAAACGCTCCCACAATGCAATGCGCTTCGAAAGTTCGCACGAGTCACGTGGTTAAAATCGGTCATCCGCGAAACGGGTTCAAAGCCCTATGAGAGGTTTTCGTTAAAATGGGCTGTCCGATAAAGCGCATGCCCAGAGCTTCCCTGACAACACGTCACGGAATTGGGAGCGAGTGCATGCCTATAGTGTACCAAGTTGGTACTCGTAAAAAAAACTTTAATTAATCCGTTCTCGTTGTTCTTGGTATCGATCAGGACCAGAATCAAACGAACTTTCTAGAACTGTTAACCATTTCAAAATCGGCCCAGAAATGGGTGAGTTATCCGCGTAAAGCCCATTAAATTATCTTCAAAATGTTGCTTTTGACGTCGTAATAGCGTGTATGCATAAATAGATCTAGAATGTTCTAGAACGTGGTAAATACGTCGCTGATCTAGCTGCACGCTGATTGGCTATTACTCGGCGCTGATAAATCAAATCAAAAAAAAATGTAACTGCTGACCTACAAGTGATTCTCACATCTACCGGTGTCTTACGGATCCCAGCACATCCGCGGTGGTAGGACGTCCTCGACAAGTTTTTGGATACTCCCGGACGGCCATCCGGGGGTAATAAACTAAATTTAGACTTTAGAAGTTAGACTTTCCGCATCCGGACTTTCCTAAGGGAACCTTTCCGAGGGTGGGCCGTGCGGGCCCGGGATGTAATTTTACGGAATGTAGAGCTGACGGTGATTCTTGGTGGATGACTCGCCAGATCTGCCAACCATGCTGAAAAGTGGACTTCAATCTCCGCACTGCATGTCGTGTGTGTTTTAATTAACTTTTTGGCCACAGTCTGGTGGAACTTTGCTGGGTGCGCCGCAGGAGCTATGCGACGCATCGCAGGAGCTATGCGACGCATCCCGCGCCGTGTGCCAAGTTATGTAACTGCTTAATACTATATACAGCCCTCTGTTAATGGGCAACCTTTAGCTTTACTATTTCCGTCGCCAGACGGATAACTTTCTCACTTCTGTATAAATTGTATACTAGTTACCAAGACTATATAATAGACATTTCTTCACTGCTTTGTTTCACTGTCCTGCGTGTGTACTGTGTCTACCATGTCTGGAGGAGTCAGTTTGCTGAGTCCACCCTGAGGAAGCCAGCTGCGGAAATCGCCCGCGGAATCTCTCCAGCTTCAGAGAACGTGTCGACTCGCGCTATGAATATGTTAGCGCATCAATTTCAGTAACATAGCAGCCTGTTCCGTGCCGATGACTATTAGGTACTCAAGTAACTATACTATTGTACATTTAATTATTTCCGTATTTGGTACTGATGGCTAATAGGTACCTTTCCGGTCTTAGGACCTCAATTTATAATTTCTTTATTACTATGAATATTATCCTTGTTTAATGCGGGTGCTTTCAACTAGCCGCACCGTCTAAGTTTATCAATCTGTGATACTTAGTTACTTAATTTAATTATAATCTATTTATTGCATTGGTTAGTTGTATATGGCATGCAGCCATCCAGTTAATATGTTTTGATTAATTGTAGAAAACTTTGGACCGCAGTACGCTAGGAAATACTATACAGCAACATTTATATCCTCATCACTTATTACCGCCATCATCAATTTTACACTGAGGTCGCTGACCGTGCTCTAATTGTTTGAGCCCGGCATGTTACCGACTAACCTTACCATTCAGCTCGATAGGATAGGTTAAGGTGGTTATGGACAATTTCTTCGTTTATGGACATATAGTGTACGCCTCTTTTCCGGCTGTTGCGGCAATGTAGCCCCACACTCCGGCAAGGTTGTGTAAAATTGGCCAATTACCTATAAGGCCTCCTATATATCAAGTTATTGTCTTTTTGTCCGTATGGCTTCTAATTGTCTGGATTCCCCATCAGCACGTTGATCGGATTCGACCCTAGGAACCTATCGGAGGTTTCCGAGCGATGATGGTTAAAGTGCTGATTTACATACACCCCCCCCCCCTCACCGTATCTTCGGATACTTGTTAGCTAGATAACCCTGCCAATGAAGAAAGCACTGCGAAAACATATAGTTATAAATGTGAGTTAGTTAGTTTATTTACCGGCCCGTAGTGCATATTTGGGCATATTGGAACTTAACCCTAACGACAGGTCAACTGTTAGATCCGTAGCACGCGGTGACGGACGAGATGCAGATCACCATCCAATTCGTTGGAGTGTCTGGACGAAGCGTTGGAGCTCGTCGTGCCCTCACGGGAAGGATGCTCGCGATGGATATCCGTCTCTCCACCCCACCATAGCAACATGTTAGTAATCAAACGTGCTTGTGTGAAACGTAGCCATTGTCCAGGTGATGTTTTATGTGGTTGCGGAGCAGGTTAGCCGGATTTTCATCGAATTCGGATGCCTTGCGTCGTAACATGTATGCATGCTGTCCTTGGAGGTAGATACTATTCCAAAGCGACCTACGGGAAGCTGAGCGTCTGCGCCCATTGGACAACTGTATCTAAAGTTAAGTAGGAATTCCTGCCACTTGCGGCCAAAACTAGTTTCCGTTTCTAACAACTAATTGGTAGGTTAGACTGTAGCAGAAGGCCCGCATAAATAAAGTGGCATCTACCAATACAGTATCTTTGGAAACTACATAAGACGGTGACATGGGAATTCTTCGTAAATCGTTCGTCCCGTCTTCATGTAAACCAGCGTGCAACACCTTAACAGTAGCTTCACTAGGATTTTCAGCACGTAGCATTTTCTGTTGAACAAATGAGCGGACGTTTTTGCCAGCTCTTTTCCTCCGCTTCCGCGTTGAAGGCATTTTTCTGTGACGGAGGCCCGCGCGAGGCACTTTCCTGTCGCAATAACAATATTTTCTTGGTGTGTCTTAGGGGTATATTAGCTTATATTAAGCTACTTAGTGACTTCGTTGCGGATGCTTCTCTTGCGGGGATACCTCTGTGGATTCAAGAACCTGTGTGGTACCTCCGGCGACACCACGTGGAAAGAACACCAGATATCTCTATATTGTGTATTAGTGTGTGCTCATTTACTGTCAAACGATATCTTGTTTGTATAGTATATATTAACATTTCTACTGTTTTAATTACAAATTGTTCCTTAGCTCTAAATTAGTATGGATAGACATACCGGTGACACTAATATTATCTTGGCGGCAATGGTCTCACGGCCCCACTGGAACACTAGTGTTCCACCGGCTCTAGAAGTCGGTCTTTGTATTTCTCGGAGAGACGTTATACGGGAACCGCAACCCAGAGATCTGCAGCTACCCAGCCATCCCGGTCATCGCGCACTTGCGGTGCGATGTGGGGAAATCTACTAGCGGGCCATACGTACCCCCGCGAGCTACAAATGCATCGACTTCAATATCATAGGTGCCCAGTTCATTAACCTGAATTTCCCGATTAAATACCTGTACAGCAATTTCATTTATCCAAAATAACCAGGAAGTAAAGGAATCTATGTACAAATACACTGACCGACATTCGATATGTCATTAGGGAAATATGTGAGTGATATCGTAGGCTATGTATATGATCGTTCAGTATTCGCTGGAATGCAAATCAAACACAGAATATGACCTCTATAAAACGCCCACCTTATGGAGCACAAATAATTAGTCACTATTGTCAGGTGATCACATAATACAGGTACGCATTTTGGACACAAAATATTGTGGTTCTTTAAGACAGGTGGTCCTACGACAACCTGCCTTAATGATTCACAATCATTGTTTATAAAAGGCAGGTGGTGGCGTGACCAAATTAATATATAGTTCTTAATTACCCGGATGTGCGCAGATCACATAGTGTTGGTAGTAAGACTAATTTCCGTATCAGATGTAGGTACCTTATGCTCTTCTGTTAGCCTATTTGTAAACATGTGTCCTATTTGCCCGTAACCGATGCATAATTCGTAAGTCTATGTTGCTATGCATACACTGTTGCTATTATGGACAAATTCAAAGCAACGGTTTTTAGTAACACATAGCCCCTACTGCTCCTTTTACAACAGTAGTAACACCCATAAGCACGAATGATAAGAACGGCTGCGATCAAATATCATTGGCGATGCAGATTTACTCAAAGATAATCAGGGTGCTAATTGTCCAAATACACCCGGAACAAACCTTCGTGTCTGATTTGGTTCTTCATCCAAAGACTGGCCGTGGAATGCCCCTTAGCACAGATCTATATAGACAGGCTATCGTCTGCCACTGCATTAGCTCTAAATGCTGACTACATTTGCTAACAACTTTGCTCATAGGTCTACGTATGTCAATGTTTTATGCTGGCTTAATCATAGGCCCTATATTCGTTATACGTGTGTGACTGAAAAAAGGTTTTCATCGACTCAAACCTGTTCCCTGCGGTTAGATTGGCCTGGTACCTGATTATCTAGCTGAGGGTGCGTGTGTGCAATGGAGCGTACTAGGTCAGCGTTCTTCTGGCGAAGTTTCGTCGATTATTTGCCAGTCGAAAATACAAGTTTCAAACTAGAATTAGTAATACCAATCGAACGCACAATTTTCGAGCTAACATAGATGCGCATCCTCTCAGATTAAATAGCCGAAAAGGACAGTGAGCTAAGATATGCCCTTGAATGATAGCTTTATATAATAATCAACCTATTAGCACTAGTAAAAGCACAAATAAATCAGAATAATTTGAAAAGGCGGCTAAATACCATTTATGTCACTCCAGTGGGAACCAATTAGTGAGGCAGCTGGTCATATTCCCTCTGTTGTAAACCAAGTGAATACATAATACCCGCTACAGCCGGTCATATAAGTTCAGTTATATTCGCGCTAAGCTGATTGGTCACTACGTCCTACAGGTAATTATACTGTCTAGTTTTAAAACAATTTGACTGAAGGCCGTTGTTTTCAGATACGGGATCTACATTCAGTCACACGAAACTCAAAACATTCAATAGAAATCTTGCTGTGACCTTGGAAACCAGCAGTGTATTTTGAGATCATTTTGACCGAAACTTGCTGCTCCCACCAGAAAAAAGTGACTTTCAAATATGTTTTCAAAAGGATCAGTAGTTAATTAACAGTAGCGACGTAATCGCTCTAGATCGGCGCCTATAGAGAATACTATTCATACTGCGTACAGAACTATATTCAGGTGTGCTTTCGTTATCTTCACATATGCACCTGCATTCATACTATATTCATATATACCTGCATGCGCAGTTGACACAAGGCTGAGTGCGAACCACCAGCGGTGTCACGAATTGGTTCCAAGTTAAACGCTTCTAGATTTAATAAATGTGTTTTCTCAAATAATCCCGATTCATTTCCATTTTTGACCGATGGTAGTTTATTTAACATTGTATGAAATTACCAATAAACACCGTTTGTTGCTTCCCTTTCCCCCTCCTTTAAGCATAGTTATCGGCCCATGATCTGATTGTTAGTTACAGTTTAGAGATGGCCCATGGATTATATTTAGTATACATGCCTAAATAATACAGTAGTCTAACATAGATAGCCCAAACATTGTGCGTCCGATTGTTAAATGGCTAAATAATGTTAAGCATAGCTCGCCAGTCGACCGTCCCATGATGTGATTGTTAGTGACAGTTGAGATATGACCCAGGGATTATACTTAGTAGGGACGTCTAGATAATACAGTATCCCGCAGGGAAGATAATCAGTGCGCTGTTGTTGGAATATGTATTCCCTTTTCTGCATCAAATGAATTATGGATAGGTTTGACGACATCATTTGAGTTGGACGGAGCAGACATTAAACCTCTCTTGACTATCGTGGAACTAATAAGACGCTAGCGACAAATATTGTAATTGCAGAAGCATAGTATAAGGGATGAATCCGATCTGTCCCTCAAGTATCTGACGTCGTAACCAATTATGTCACTAGTTAGCTGACGTCACAATCACAGTGACGTATAGCTCTGTCATGAAAATAGAAAACATCGCCATGAAGCGTACGAAGTGTATTCTTTTGATGAATTTATAATTTAATAAATATTCTGTTATTGAACCTCGCCATAGGCAGCAACAACACCCAGACAAATTAGCCTCAAAATATTTTTTAAACTTACTGGTACCTGTAGAATTACCTTGAAATCGAGATTCTGAGAATTCACGATTCAAAGTATATAAATCGATTCTAACGTGCTACGTTGGAAATGGACCTGGCTTAGCGAGAAACGGAGTCATCCATAGTTCATTCTCGTAATGTTTATGCGACGTCCATCCGGGTCAGGATTCAGCCTTGCCAGAGCTGCGGTGGAGAGGGGTGAGGGTGGTTTATGGTATGGGTGGGGTGATGGTGAGTGGGTGGCGGTGTGGGTGTGGTGCAATGGATATTGTTTGATCAATGAGTCAAATCAACATTGAGAAATGGCACGGAAAGTGATGTTGAATATGGCAGACTGTGCATCTGCACTTGAACCTGTCTGAGAGCATCAATTTATCAAATTCTTTTAGGTTAGAAGGACATGCTTATCGCATGTTACGATAGTTACGATTTCTGGGAATTCATGGTTAAAATGGTTAGAAGCGTCAATGGACACCTGTCAATCAAAAATCGAACTCTCTCTCTCTCTCTCTCTCTCTCTCTCTCTCTCTCCCTCCCTCCCTCCCCCCCCCTCCCTCCCTCCCTCCCTCCCTCCTCTCTCTCTCTCTCTCTCTCACACTCTCCTCTCTCTCTCTCTCTCTCTCTCTCTCTCTCTCTCTCTCTCTCTCTCTCTCTCTCTCTTTCTCTCTTTCTCTCTCTCTCTCTCTCTGTCGCTCTCTCTCTCTCTCTCTACTTCTCTCTCCCTCCCTCGCTCCCTCCCTCCCCTCCCACCCTCTCTCTCTCGCTCTCTCTCTCTCCCCTCTCTCTCTCTCTCTCTCTTTCTCTCTAGGGAAATCAAAGAGTTGTTGGCAATTATATGGACAGTTATTTGCATGTACTTGGTAATCTAGCTTGGGATTCAAAAAAGCTTTTTAGGCAAAGAAAACTCTCTCGTCGACATAAACCTTTCCTAAATCATGGCGAAGATAAATTACAAACACAGTTTTCTTATCTTAGTTGCCCAAGACAACTCGTGAGGTGCGCACGGATGTGTAGGCCCACGGGAAGGCACACACGCATGTACGCACGTACTCGCGCGCATACAAATGTGTACAGCAATGGCACGATTGATCTTAAAGGCGAAGTAAAAGATTGAGTTCATTGGTGCAATTGCTCTCTACTTGAGTGATTTGGTTCGTCAGCAGAATTAGCATTTCCTAGATTGATTGCCGTATGAAGCAATGTACATAGTCACAGTTTCTGAACTGATATGTCGACATGATTGTCCGACCTGATGCATAGCTAATAATCTGAAAGATGTTATCACCCTGTGAATGATTGATAACGCTCTGCTTCATGCGCTTGTACATACGCGCACGCACACATGCACGCATGTACGTACCTACGCACGTTTGCCCATGTGGAAGCTGTTGATACGCTAAGAGGTCAAAGACAACTGGATATTGTAAATGCACAAATCAAAGACCATGGATTTCACACTCACCGGTACCATTAACATTTGGACCATTGGCATTTGAACAAATCTAATTCTTTAAATTCAGCAGCCATAAAATACAAAATTGGAATTCAGTACGAACGTTATTTAGTAGGAAATTAATGATAGATCTTGACCACAATATCAGATTGAAGCTTCATCCGGCCAAGAAGAAAAAATCAAAAATGGTGACCAAACGCAAAATTTGTATTGTTCAATGACAGCCATGTTTTATCACTATCTAGTTCTCTTGAACACACTTTAATCGTCCTTACTGATCGATGACATCTAATAAGTTGAAACATGATACATACAGTAGTTTCTGAGAGGTCATTTTCGAGAACAAGATGCCCATCGGAAAATCAACCAATTATAATTCTGAATTAAATTTTGGAGCCAATCGAAATAATGTTCATCCCACTAACTTTCATTGAAATCACCCAGGTGGCAAATTGGCAGAAGTCATTTAAAGCTGTGCCATTCATTCCCTATAAGATTTCCGGAAGTTAACAAAATCCAAGATGGCCGGCAGAAAATCGATCAATCAAAATTCTGAAAGGTAGTAAGTACTGGAGACTATCACCAGGGGGTAATTCAGGCCAAATTTGTTTAAAGTCGAGACAATAATTAAGAGTTATTGAAGAATGCATAAAATAAATATTTTGTAAACTGCTACTAAAAGATGTTGCTGTAGGGTTCTAGACCACCATATTTTCGCACATGTGCGAGGGACCACATGGACAAGCTTCCGCCCAAGGTTTGAGAAGATGGCACCAGCTGAATCAGAGTTATTGAAGAATGCATAAAGATGTCTATTTGAAATCTGCTGCTAAAGGCCGATGCTGTTGGGATTTAAACCCCAACATTTTCCGATCTGCTTAGGATGCCACGCGCATACTTTCCTCCAAATTGGGAGACGATCCCTCCAGTAGAACCAGAGATATCCAAAAGTGGAAGAAGACGAAGAAGAAGAAAAAGAAGAAGAAGGAGGAGGAGGATGAGAGGTAGGAAAAGGAGGCAGAGGCGGAAGAGAGGAGGATGAGAAGAAGAAGAAGAAGAAGAAGAAGAAGAAGACTTTTCATGGTACTTTATTAACAATTTAGTAGGAAGATATCACATGGTCACATCAAATATACCAAATTTGAAATGTTATAGATTATGTTGTTAAGAAACAAAAATGAAAATATAACGTATCATATTGCCAAAAGAAAATGCACAATATAAATAAAAAAATAAAATATCTTCATGACTAGATCTAATGGTTTTTAATAGAAAGGCACAATAAAATACATCAGCTTTAACAACTGTCATCATACTCCAAAACAATGTACAAACAACGAATTAAAACACACGGTCAAACGAGTCCCTTGAAATTTAATTCATCATCGTGTACACTGCATAGAAGTTCATTTATAGCCCATAAATTCTGAAAGGTGCCTATAGATCCTATGTTTTGCTGATGCTGAAATTCAATATGGATTCGTGATCGTACCCTTGATATAAACGCTTTAAGTGGGTCTGTTTGTTCTTGGCCATCAAGAAGACGCTGCCGTGTTATATATACACCTGTGCAAAAGTTAAGCACCACCCTATTTTTACGCACATGCGAGGGTATATTCATGTGCTATGAAGAAAGCAATAGCATAAACATTTATGTACCCATTCATCTTAGTGCAAGAGGTAATAATGCAACTAGAGGAATGCTGATTATGATGGTGGGGAAACACTGTATGTTTTTGTTTGAACTTGAAAACGAGGCCTGAATATGGTTACGTTGACACAACTGACAACTATTGCCCTACAGTTGACACACGTGGCTAGATTGTCATTAATGGTGTCTGAAAACGAAGTTTAACATCTGTGCACGAGTTTGAGACTGTCATTATTAATACCGGGTATATCCACCTTGTGCCTGGATGACGGCCTGGACACGACGTCTCATGCTGGTCACCAACCGACTGATACGCCATTGTGGTATTCGTTGCCATTCAAGATGGAGTGCGTCTGTTAATTCCTGTAGGTTCTGCACAGGAGGATCCCTCCTTCTCACCATGTTTCCCAGAATGTCCCAGATATGCTCAATAGGGTTCATGTCAGGGCTCCTTGCTGGCCATGGTAGGGTTTCGATGGCATTCTGGCGGAGGTATTCATGCACAGCTCTAGCACGATGTGGTCGGGCGTTGTCATCCATGAATATAGGGTGGGTTCCAGGTGCATGATTTACAAAATGAGGGACCACAACTCTATCCAGTATGGAATCTTGATATCTTTGTCCATTTAGTGTTCCAGGTACAGTCAACAGATCCAGCTTACAATCAAATGAGATGCACCCCCATATCATAACGAAACCTCCACCAAATGGAACTTCTTCCATGATGTTACGTTGGTCGTACGCCGTGCGTCTGGACCTCCATACACGAGTTCGACCATCTGTGGCATGAAGCAGGAACCGACTTTCATCGGACCAGTGTACCCGTCTCCAGGATCTCATGTTCCAGTGTCTTCTTTCGTTGCACCACCTCAGACGCTCCTCTTTGTGGTGTGCAGTGAGGAGAGGACGTCTGACAGGTCTCCTTGCTTTCATGCCAGCAGCATACAGTCTCCTTTTGACGGTAGACATTGACACTCTATTGCGCGTTTCCCATTGCTGGCTGAGCACTCTGCTGTTGGTGAATGGAGATCTCCTAACAAGGCGTACTAGGGCTCGATCATCACGGGCAGTAGTCTTCTTCGGTCTTCCAGATCTAGGCCTGTCCTTCACCTCGTTAGTTTGCCCATGTTTTGCAATCAAACGACTGATTACAGTATGGTTAATGTTCAGCTGTCTGCCAATCTCTCTGCATGACATACCAGTGGTATGCATGCCTATGATTTGCCATTTCACACCATCACTTAACCTTCGTCTTGCCATAGCGGTTCATAATCAAGAGCTAATTCTCTCTGTACAAATAAACCACGGTCATGAACACAAAATTCCTAATCTTGTCGCCTAAATCTGTATGTAATGTTCTACACCTCAAACTGGACTTTTACATAACTGAACACGTGTGCTGTTTCCCGCCACGCACGGACATCAAGCGGCGTGAAGTCATGCATGCATGTGCATTTCGTGCTTGGAATTATGTCAGCTAACGCGGGGACAAAAAGTATGGCAGCCTAGTTGTACCATCATGTTTCTACGTTCTATTGTTTTTGCTGGTGCTTAACTTTTGCACAGGTGTATATGTGGCCATTTTTGCATTTGCCATTACCCAATTAGAGAGGCGATGGTTTACTTTTTGTTCATCCCAAGAGGGACAATTTGGACAAGAAGAAGAAGAAGAAGAAGAAGAAGACGAAGAACTCCATGCTTACATATACCCTTACGTCTAGCGATGCTGGTAAAAGTCTGGCTATTAGCCATAGCGTCCGAGTCCATGTTAATTTCTACTGGCCTCGTAAACATTTGTCATATTACCAATAAATAAGATAATGGTGAATGCGATCTGCCAGTCAAGTATATGATGTCATAATCATTTACGTCACATGTAATAATCAAAATGCGCAATAAACGATGTATCCATATGTCCGTCAGGAACATTGAATAGTCCGTCAGTTGTACGAATTGCATGACATTACTATTTAATAAACATTCGGTTGGATATTTTTAAACAAATTTGACGGGACCCTGTTGTTGGTATAGGCAGCAACAGTACACAGTTAAATTAGTTTCAAAACATTCAACAGCGCAGCTGCATAGTTACCATGAAACTACGATTCTGGGATTAGGATTCAAAGTATAGAAATCGATCCCAACATACGCAACGCCTGTTGGTAAGGCGGGGCTTAGCTAGAGATGGGTGGAACATAGCTAGTGGATTCATCTATTCGGACAACATGGACGATGGTATTGTCACCAGCAAATGCTTGTCGTTACATCGATTATATGCATGGGTTGAAGATACGAATATCTACTAGCAATTGTCAGTAGTGCAAGCAATGACTACATCTATAAGCCCTTCTACCGTTCACTCATTCAAGCTGTCATTGATGAACGTGTCTTCGGTTCCAGCGAGAATCGTCAGGCCTGAATTCCAAGACACGACTTGATAGTCCCTACCATCTTTCAATAAAACAGCGATGACGCGGGCATTATGGCACTCAGATGAAGGATGTATTCATGCTGCAGAGGCACCATAAGATTCTCCGCGAAACTGATTGATATGGCTGTATACAATCATGTCTATAGCAGATACTTGCTCTTTGGGATACAAGATTGTGGTTATTTAAGACGGGTACTCGTGCGACCACCCGCCTTAAATAACCACCATTTTGAGGCCCAAAAAGTTGTCTCATATTACAACAGACTTATATCATGTGACCATGTGCTTTAGTGAAGTTTTTATATGGTCCATAATATGTCCGCTATAGACAGGTGTTACGATAATATAAAACGCTAGTAAAGCAGCAGCATTTTGGTTTTCACATCAATGGCGAGATTCAAGACTTGGATTCTTAACCTGTCTGGTGCAATGGCACTGTTACGTGAGACGATGGCGCATACTTTCTGGATATATATAAATTATTACTTACTTTTCTTCAAAACAACAAACACCAACATGGTTTTATATATGCCTAATACAACACCATTACGCAACGAATCATGTCTCAGGAAGGCATACAGCAGCAGCAGCAGCAGCAGCAGCAGCAGCAGCAGCAGCAGCAGCAGCAAAAACAAAGACGATGATGACGCCGAAGACGACGACGACGACGACGACTCTGAAGCCGCTAGCGAATCTGACAAAGACGACGACACTGACAATGAAGACTCTGGTGGCGATGATTCTGATGACTCTGATGACATCGATGACTCTGACTCCGACTCCAACTTCGCAATAACTCATATGACTCCCAGTTCGACAAATAGTGATGCAACAAGCGGCATTGTCAGATATGCAAAGAATAGACAGACAGACAAATCGACAGACAGACAGACAAACAGACAGACAGACAGACAGACAGACAGGCAGGCAGGCAGGCAGGCAGGCAGGCAGGCAGGCAGGCAGGCAGGCAGGCAGGCAGGCAGGCATGCAGGCAGTCAGAGAGACAGACAGAGAGACAGACAGACATGACAGACGGACGGACGGATGGACGGACGGGCGGGCAGGAGGGCGGGAGGGCGGATGGACGGACGGACGGACGAACCGAGGGACGGACGGATAGATGCATCGACCGACCGACCGACCGTCGACCAGACAGGCAGGCAGGCAGGCAGGCAGGCAGACAGGCAGGTAGGCAGGCATGCAGGCAGGCAGGTAGGCAGGCAGGTAGGCAGGCAGGCAGGCAAACCGACCGATAAACAGACACAGACATACTGACTACCGGACGCTGCTCAGGAGGTCTGAGAAGTCTATGTCCGTCCGCTGTTTGTGTATATACTATAGTACATTGTAACACTGTTCAAACTGCCCGATATATGACCTATGGGAATGGAGAGGTACGGTCTGTCGCTCAAGTATCTGACGTCATAATAAGATACGTCACTTGTTAGCTGACGTCACAATCAATATGGCGTAGGCCCGTGGCAATTCCTCCTCATGAAAGTGTCCAAATTGTACATCTTGGACGAATTTACAATTTCATGAACATTCCGTTGAATACTTTTACTGCGTGATGTTGCTGCCTAGGGCGGAAACAGCTCACAAACAAATTAGTTTCAAAATCTTCAACAGTTTACTTGTATTGTTACCTTGATTTTGCGATTCTGGGAATTCAACGCTTAAATTCAAATGCACGTACAATGTGGGTAGAGGTTAGCTAGAAATGGGCGGGGCATAGCTAGAAATGGGCAGGGCATGGATAGAAAAATATTTTACTCTATTTCCAGCAAGCCCCGCCCGCATCGGGAAATGCCTTTCCAGTCATGCCATAATGTGTTGGTTGTGATGGGGTGGGGAATCCCGAGGACATATTTGATTACGTATAAAGTTTTATTTGTTATAAATTGTCTCAAAATGTACCACTCAGAATCCACGTATCCATAAAATAAGCCATAAACATCAAAATGAATACAATAAGCCATGACAACCGACAGTCTATCTTTACTTTATTGTTAACAGCTCTAGCGTAACAGCTCTAGACGTAATCAAACACGCGTGTTGCGCATTTAAGACGAATGCCATCGAGGGCGTTATTGGACTTGGAAGAAATATAAAGAAATTATGCGTGAAGTATATGCCACTCTTGTTGTAGAAGGTGGCATGGCATGACTTCCTGAACAAATCGATGAATATTCGCGGCATCGATGGATATAATGTGACATCAAATATGTCATAAACGCTTAACATTCCATCTAAAACGAATGTGGCTTTTTCTTATTGACAATCCTGCCAATAGAATTATGATATGTCCTACAAATCTGTTCAGCAAAAATTAGATTTCATACAAAAATATTAAATATGCGTCCATTTGACAGACTCATTATATAGGTCTCTGGGAAATTTGATGACGACAGCGTGGTCTTATTGATAATGCGTTCGTGATATCCAAGTGTAGATAACTCGTCTCAACTGCCGAACGCTTTCACAAGCATTCTTTTATTACTGGCACAAGTTAAAATTTCTGCAAACATTTCGATCGGTCCGGTTAATCCACCTGTCTGTCTGTTTGTCTGTCTGTTGGTTTTGTCGACATCGAATCTCGGTTAAATTTTTGGTTTAGCTCAACATATTGTCTTATATCCCGGCAAGCCTTCACCCTATTTGGACTAAACATGGAGACTTTGCGTACTTGGGATTGCGCACAATGCTATTGACGCCATGATGTCAAAATCCAAGGTCACTGTGACCTTCGTATAAAACTATTTTTACGGTTACATTTTTGTTTAGCTTAACATATCATCTTATATCTCGTCGTAGCTTCACATTATTGCTACTATACTTGAAAACATGGTTCCTTATATCAAAGGTATTAAGCTCAATGATATTAACGGCATGAAGACAAAACTCAAGATCACTGTAAACTTGGTATTAAACTAAATAATTTATGGTTAAGATTTGTGTGTTTGGTTTTAGATCAACATATCAGCTTATATCTCGGCAGGACTCACTCTATTTGGACTAATCTTGGGCACATGTCTCCTCATCTCCAGGGGATTGAACACAATGATATCGAGGTCAATGTTCACGGTCACTGTCAACGTGGTATTAAACTTTATTCTTTTGGTTAAGTTTTTAGTTTGGCCCAACATATCGTCTCATATATCTCAGCACGGCTTCACCTTAAACCTGGACACATGATTCGTTGTATAGACACACGCCACCTTGTATCTAGCGGGTGAAGTGCAATGGTATTGAGGTCAACGGTCAAGGTCGTTGTAAAATTTGACATATAAAATGCGAACTTTAACAATTAACGATAGGATCTTCTGTTTAGCTCATTTTACAAGTAGTATTTTGAGCGCTTTGAGGTGCTGTTGCCACAAGAGAGGTTAAAACCATATGCTATTCCAGACGACGTACCAAGATCCAATCCAAACATTCAAGTGTGGCTTCTGATCTAGTATACAGTAAACTATCAACATTTTGCTATTACGACCCGGACATCTTTCTTTGATGTCCTGTTTCGTATCTCCTTACTGTTCTATCAAGCTATCACTGGAAACACAAGCACTCCTGTTAGCCCCTAATCGCCCATTTCATACCAGGATAACTTCCACCGTGTTGTTGTTTTCACACTGGTAAATATCGAATGAGTACCGATGTACAACTGTGGAAGCTATCAGTAATGGAGGGAAACAAAACTAGCCTAGTTATGGCCTGAATGACACCTAGGAAAAATTACACGACATAGGCCAACCAAACAAATGATTTCTTTTCTTTGATGTCATTCTAGAAACGTGACAAAATCCTGAATCCTTTACACATGACATAGTCTAGTACGGGAATAAATTTTAATAAAGTTGAATATGCTTTAAAAAATTAACTTCATCCGGTGAAATCACACAGAAGATTGATAACAGAAGCTAATTGAGTCACTCAGTCTTTGCAAATTAATTAAATCTTATTGAATTTTAAATACAAAAATATACATCTATACAAGTCGACGAATAAACGGATTTTTAATTTGTAAAGTTTGTGCAAATGATGGCTCACAAAAAATCCACAAACAGATAGTGATCGTAGACTAATCACATACATAATGTCTCCATGCAATCGTGAATAGTCGTCGGTGTGTAGAGATTGTAACGTTGACATTGAATTTACCTTATCACGACATGTAGATACAATGATAATGGAAACTAGTCGTAAACATATGGCCTCTATAATATACACCTGTGCAAAAGTTAAGCAGCATCCTATTTTTACGCACATGCGAGGGTATATTCATGTGCTATGAAGAAAGCAATAGCATAAACATTTATGTACCCATCCATGTTAGTGCAAGAGGTAATAATGCAACTAGAGGAATGCTGATTATGATGGTGGGGAAACACTGTATGTTTTTGTTTGAACTTGAAAACGAGGCCTGAATATGGTTACGTTGACACAACTGACAACTATTGCCCTACAGTTGACACACGTGGCTAGATTGTCATTAATGGTGTCTGAAAACGAAGTTTAACATATGTGCACGAGTTTGAGACTGTCATTATTAATACCGGGTATATCCACCGTGTGCCTGGATGACGGCCTGGACACGACGTCTCATGCTGGTCACCAACCGACTGATACGCCATTGTGGTATTCGTTGCCATTCAAGATGGAGTGCGTCTGTTAATTCCTGTAGGTTCTGCACAGGAGGATCCCTCCTTCTCACCATGTTTCCCAGAATGTCCCAGATATGCTCAATAGGGTTCATGTCAGGGCTCCTTGCTGGCCATGGTAGGGTTTCGATGGCATTCTGGCGGAGGTATTCATGCACAGCTCTAGCACGATGTGGTCGGGCGTTGTCATCCATGAATATAGGGTGGGTTCCAGGTGCATGATTTACAAAATGAGGGACCACAACTCTATCCAGTATGGAATCTTGATATCTTTGTCCATTTAGTGTTCCAGGTACAGTCAACAGATCCAGCTTACAATCAAATGAGATGCACCCCCATATCATAACTGAACCTCCACCAAATGGAACTTCTTCCATGATGTTACGTTGGTCGTACGCCGTGCGTCTGGACCTCCATACACGAGTTCGAGCATCTGTGGCATGAAGCAGGAACCGACTTTCATCGGACCAGTGTACCCGTCTCCAGGATCTCATGTTCCAGTGTCTTCTTTCGTTGCACCACCTCAGACGCTCCTCTTTGGGGTG
Source organism: Chaetoderma sp. LZ-2023a (assembly GCA_034401795.1). Lineage (NCBI taxonomy): Eukaryota > Metazoa > Mollusca > Caudofoveata > Chaetodermatida > Chaetodermatidae > Chaetoderma > Chaetoderma sp. LZ-2023a. Next base: position 57,452,885 of record CM067368.1, read on the forward strand.
TGCAGTGAGGAGAGGACGTCTGACAGGTCTCCTAGCTTTCATGCCAGCAGCATACAGTCTCCTTTTGACGGTAGACATTGACACTCTATTGCGCGTTTCCCATTGCTGGCTGAGCACTCTGCTGTTGGTGAATGGAGATCTCCTAACAAGGCGTACTAGGGCTCGATCATCACGGGCAGTAGTCTTCTTCGGTCTTCCAGATCTAGGCCTGTCCTTCACCTCGTTAGTTTGCCCATGTTTTGCAATCAAACGACTGATTACAGTATGGTTAATGTTCAGCTGTCTGCCAATCTCTCTGCATGACATACCAGTGGTATGCATGCCTATGATTTGCCATTTCACACGATCACTTAACCTTCGTCTTGCCATAGCGGTTCACAATCAAGAGCCAATTCTCTCTGTACAAATAAACCACGGTCATGAACACAAAATTCCTAATCTTGTCGCCTAAATCTGTATGTAATGTTCTACACCTCAAACTGGACTTTTACATAACTGAACACGTGTGCTGTTTCCCGCCACGCACGGACATCAAGCGGCGTGAAGTCATGCATGCATGTGCATTTCGTACTTGGAATTATGTCAGCTAACGCGGGGACAAAAAGTATGGCAGCCTAGTTGTACCATCATGTTTCTACGGTCTATTGTT
>CM067368.1:57458533-57491033 GCA_034401795.1 Chaetoderma sp. LZ-2023a
CGATGAAATTTACTCAAAGATATTCTGGGTACTACTTATTCAAATACACGCGGAACGAAGACTTGCCATGAGGTGATTGTTAGTGACAGTTGAGAGATGACCCATGGATTATATTTAGTATAGACGCCTAAATAATACTGTAGACTAACATAGATAGCCCGAAAATTGTCCGTCTGATTGCTAAATAGCAAACTATTGTCATGCATAGCTCACCGCTCGACCGTCCCATGATGTGATTGTTAGTGACAGTTGAGAGATGGCCCAGTGATTATACTTATTAGGGGCATCTACCTAATGCGGTAGGCTTCAGAGACGATAATCCGCGCACTGTTGTCGGAATATTAATTCCCCTTTCTGCATCAAATGAATTATGGATAGGTTTGACGACATCATTTGAGTTGGACGGAGCATACATTAAACCTCTCTTGACTATCGTGGAACTAATAAGACGCTAACGACAAATATTGTAATTGCAGAAGCATAGTATAAGTGATGAATCCGATCTGATCTCAAGTATCTGACGTCATAAACAATTATGTCACTAGTTAGCTGACGTCACAATCATAGTGACGCATAGCTCAGTCATGAAATTCAAAACCTTTGTCATGAAGTGTAAGAATTGTATTCTGTAATAACTCTAATATTTAATAAACACTCTGTTGAATATTTTGAAACTAATTTGACTGTGAGCTGTTTCTGCCATAGGTGGCAATAGGACCCAGTTGAATTAGTTTCAACATATACACCAACTTAGGTATATAATTGCCTTGAAATTGGGATTCTGTGAAGTCACGTTTCAAAGTATATAAATCGAGTATACCACTCGCAAAACGTGGGCGGAGCTTAGCTGGAAATGGATTTATTGATAGATCAAGCTCGTAATACCTATGAGACGTTCAATGCTGGATTCAGTCTTGTCAGCGCTGGTGGCAATGAAGAATTTTTTGGCTCATTCAGTTAAAGCAAAAGAGAACTATAGCATGGAAATTGATGTTGAATATGAAAACCTGTGATCCTGAACGTGACCCTGTCTGAGAGCATCTATATTTTTAGATTTTGAGGTAGGAGGACCTTCATATATTCATCCCACAAACTGTCGCCCAGGGCAGAAGGAAATAAGCAGCATAAATTACGCCTACATTCCCGTGCATAGTTTACTAACTCTTTGAACCCGAAAGGCCTAAAACATCAAATTCCATTACAATGTCATGCTTATTCTGGGGAACATTTTGAAACTAATTTGATCTGTTGCTGCCTATGCCAGAAACATGTTCCCACCAAATTAATTTCGATATGTTCAACTGCTTAAGAGTTTGATTGGTCTCGTAAGATGCTGCGGATTCAGAGTTAAATGGGTTAGATGCGTCAATGGACTCCTGAGATTAAAAAATCGAATTCTCTTTTTCTTTGGGGAAATCAACGAGTTGTTGGGAATTATGGTGACAGTTATTTGCATTACTTCATAATCCAGGTTGGGATTCAAAAATGCTTTTAAGCTAAGAAAACTCTCTCTGCAACATAAACATTTACTAAATATGACGAAGCTAAATTATAAACAAGATTTTCTTATCTTATTTTTCCAAACCAGCTCTGGAGGTGCTGGTCAGACGAATTTTAACCACAAAATGCGCTTACGCACATATGTGTAGGCAAGCACGCACGCAAGCACGCGGGAAAGCACACACGCACATATGCGCGTGTACGCACGCACTCATGTACATACACGCGCTCTCAGCAACGGCACAATTGATCTTTAAAGCAAAGAAAAAGGTTGAGTTCATTAGTGCAATTGCTAATCTTGTTGAGTGATTTGTTTCGTCTGCGGAATCTTCATTTCCTTGATTGATTCTCGTAATAAGTACCACTGTCACAGTTTCTGAAGTTTTTTGGCTTATTCAGTTAAAGCAAAAGAGAACTATAGCATGGAAATTGATGTTGAATATGGCAACCTGTGATCCTGAACCTGACCCTGTCCGAGAGCATCTATATGTTTAGATTTTGAGGTAGGAGGACCTTCAAGTATTCATCCCACAAACGGTCGCCCAGGGCATAAGGAAATAAGCAGCATAAATTACGCCTACATAAACCCGTGCATAGTTTGAAATGATAGTCCGACATGATGCATAGCTAGGAATCTGAAAACTGTTATCACCCTGTGAATTATTGATGATGCTATGCTTGATCCTCTAGTGCATATATGCATGGACGGACACACTCTCGCACGCTCATACGCACGCACGCACGTGTGAAATATGTTAATATGCTAGGAAGTGAAGACAACTGGATACTGTCAATGCATAAATCAGAAGACCAAGTGATTTCACACTCATCGCTACCATTAACATGTGGGTCATTAGCATTTGAACTGACATAATTCTTTAAATTCAGCAGTAACAAGGCATAAAATACAAAATTGGTAATCTGTATGCGCGTTATTTAGTAGGAAATTAATGATAGATGCTGACCGGACAATCAGATTGAAGCACAGATTCCATCCAGCCAAAAAAATAAATCAATATTGGCACCAAGCGGTAAATTTTTATTATCCCATGACAGCCATCTTTTCCACGGATCAAGTTCCAGACAGTATTCGGCCTTAGTGATCGACGAAATCTAATAAGTTTCAACCTGATACATACAGCAATTTCTGAGATGTCATTTTCGTGAACAAGGTGTCCACCAGAAAATGGACCAATCAAGATTCTAAATGGTTGTTCTGGAGACCTTCACCGTGGGGTAATTCTGGCCAAATTTGTTTAAACTTGGAACATTAATTAAGGAGGCTTATAGTTTCAAAGCATTTGCGGAAATTTTCAAAAAGCTTAAGATTTTAACACAAAAAGACTAATCGATGTTCTGAATACTTCTTGAACCTACCATTTTCTCATAAATTCTAAGATTTTCATCTCACATATTGACGAGCAAAATTCTAACTATAGAGGTTCAGAAACCTGCCGCCATAGGTCCATCTAGTCAAATTTAGTTGAAATCTTTCACGAGAATAAAGAGATGGGTTCTCACAATAACCTTTTCATAACATCTCACATATTTACCAAAAATTTGACCAAACCAAAATTTCTGGTATGATTTTCACCCGGAAACTGACCAATTAAAATTCTGAATAGCTGTTTCAGACGGGCCCAAGAGAATCCTTCCAGCTAGCCAAATTTGGATGAAATCCGTCAATCAGCTAAGGAGGAGATGAGTTTTGAACATTCCTGTTAAATTTATAATAAAATCTAAAAACTTCACCCGTAAAGTTATCCATAAAAATTCTGAAACGCTGTTCTGGAGCCTACCACCATAGAATCCTTTCGGCCAAATTTGGTTGGAATCGATCATAGCGTTAATGAGGAGCTAAGCTTTGATCCACGGGTGGTGTGCTACAGACGACTAACGGACGACGGTGGCCTTCATGGCATAAGCTCACTTGACACTTCAGGCCAGGTGAGCTAATAACATTGCATTTAGCAGAGATGGTTAAAATACGAAATGTGGAATATATTTGGAAAATGTTGTTGGTGAACAGCTGTTGCTCTTTGCCACAGCTACAAAATAATACAACGACGTTTGCAAAATAACCACCGTGTATGATGTAACAAAAAAAGAATAATACAAACTGATCGTGAATTCAATTTAATTGACAATTCAGTCTCGATCTCACAATCTTCCTCCAATCTCGCCACGTGGGGAATAAATTATGCATTAATTTGTCTGACTGATACAATCTGAATAATTATATAGAAATTTATCAAAATAAAGGCCCCTTAGCTGTCTTAATGTTGCAAGCCACAAGACAATAATTTCAATGGGCAATAACTCTGGACCTGTACAAATATTATGAAAACAACTTGACTGAGAGTTGTTGGTGTCTTAGGCACCAACAACTTTCAGTCAAATTGCTTTCAAAATTATCAGCAGATCAAGAGTTAAACCTCCATGGAAAATGTAATTTGTAGCAATTTAGCAGACAGCCAGTTAAATAATGCATTAGAATGTATAAGGTAGGATTTCCCAGAACCAGTTTCCTTATCTAAGAATTCTGAATGAAATACAAGCTTTAGCGGAGTGATAAAGGAATTTATGGGAGTTTCTCTATCAGCGGAGAGCTATGTGCCTTAATATCCTGATAACGCAGATTACTTGGCCAGTAGTGGGCCAATACCGGGCCATGGGTTCATTACTGGCCCAGTAACCTGCACTATCAGGGTAAATGCCAGAATGTGTCTTAGATATAATAAATATGATAGATGGATCCCATATTATCTGAATTCTAGGCGTAAATCAACATATTTGTTATTGGCTAGAAACCCCAGTTCATTGGTGATAAGAGCTAAATCACCATGACCTTAGCGTTGACATATTAGCCCATGTTGGGTCAAAGGTTAACGAATTAGTCCGAGATTTACGGGAATTTTAATTACATGTCTGAGGCTAAAACGTTTGAAGGTGTTTTCTAAATGAGAATTTTATGCTGTTTCTCAAAATCCATTTCTTATGCACCGTGGCATCTGCACTTGGAGTGAAAATGTTGTTTTTGCTTGTTTTCTACAAAATCTTGAGAAAAAGTGCAAAATATTGTTTTCATTTCAAACTTTCATTAAACAAGCTGTTGCTCGAGGAGACAGATACATACATATATAGAGGAGACTGAGCCATACATACATAGAGGAGACTGAGCCATACATATATAGAGGAGACAGATACATACATACATAGAGGAGACTGAGCCATACATATATAGAGGAGACAGATACATAGATACATAGAGGAGACTGAGCCATACATATATAGAGGAGACAGATACATAGATATATAGAGGAGACTGAGCCATACATATATAGAGGAGATTGAGCCATACATACATAGAGGAGACTGAGCCATACATATATAGAGGAGACTGAACCATACATACATAGAGGAGACTGAGCCATACATATATAGAGGAGACAGATACATACATACATAGAGGAGACTGAGCCATACATATATAGAGGAGACAGATACATACATATATAGAGGAGACTGAGCCATACATATATAGAGGAGACTGAGCCATACATATATAGAGGAGATTGAGCCATACATACATAGAGGAGACTGAGCCATACATATATAGAGGAGACTGAGCCATACATATATAGAGGAGATTGAGCCATACATACATAGAGGAGACTGAGCCATACATATATAGAGGAGACTGAGCCATACATATATAGAGGAGACTGAGCCATACATTTATAGAGGAGACTGAGCCAGACATATATAGAGGAGATTGAGCCATACATACATAGAGGAGACTGAGCCATACATATATAGAGGAGACAGATACATACATATATAGAGGAGACTGGGCCAAATATATATAGAGGAGACTGAGCCATACATATATAGAGGAGACTGAGCCATACATATATAGAGGAGACTGAGCCATACATATATAGAGGAGACTGAGCCATACATATATAGAGGAGACTGAGCCATACATATATAGAGGAGACTGAGCCATACATATATAGAGGAGACTGAGCCATACATTTATAGAGGAGACTGAGCCAGACATATATAGAGGAGATTGAGCCATACATACATAGAGGAGACTGAGCCATACATATATAGAGGAGACAGATACATACATATATAGAGGAGACTGGGCCAAATATATATAGAGGAGACTGAGCCATACATATATAGAGGAGACTGAGCCATACATATATAGAGGAGACTGAGCCATACATATATAGAGGAGACTGAGCCATACATATATAGAGGAGACTGAGCCATACATATATAGAGGAGACTGAGCAATACATATATAGAGGAGACTGAGCCATACATATATAGAGGAGACTGAGCCATACATATATAGATGAGACTGAGCCATACATATATAGAGGAGACTGAGCCATACATATATAGAGGAGACTGAGCCAGACATATATAGAGGAGACAGATACATACATATATAGAGGAGACTGAGCCATACATATATAGAGGAGACTGAGCCATACATATATAGAAGAGACTGAGCCATACATATATAGAGGAGACTGAGCCATACATATACAGAGGAGACTGAGCCATACATATATAGAGGAGACTGGGCCATACATATATAGAGGAGACTGAGCCATACATATATAGAGGAGACTGAGCCATACATATATAGAGGAGATTGAGCCATACATATATAGAGGAGACAGAGCCATACATATATAGAGGAGACTGAGCCATACATATATAGAGGAGACTGAGCCATACATATATAGAGGAGACTGAGCCATACATATATAGAGGAGACTGGGCCATACATATATAGAGGAGACTGAGCCATACATATATAGAGGAGACTGAGCTATACATATATAGAGGAGATTGAGCCATACATATATAGAGGAGAGAGAGCCATACATATATAGAGGAGACTGAGCCATACATATATAGAGGAGACAGAGCCATACATATATAAAGGAGACTGAGCCATACATATATAGAGGAGACAGAGCCATACATATATAGAGGAGACAAAAACATAGATATATAGAGGAGACTGAGCCATACATATATAGAGGAGACTGAGCCATACATATATAGAGGAGACTGAGCCATACATATATAGAGGAGACTGAGCCATACATCTATAGATGAGACTGAGCCATACATATATAGAGGAGACTGAGCCATACATATATAGAGGAGACTGAGCCATACATATATAGAGGAGACTGAGCCAGACATATATAGAGGAGACAGATACATACATATATAGAGGAGACTGGGCCATATATATATATAGAGGAGACTGAGCCATACATATATAGAGGAGACTGAGCCATACATACATAGAGGAGACTGAGCCAGACATATATAGAGGAGACTGAGCCATACATATATAGAGGAGACCGAGCCATACACATATAGAGGAGACAAATACATACATATAGAGAGGAGACTGAGCCATACATATATAGAGGAGACTGAGCCATACATATATAAAGGAGACTGAGCCATACATATATAGAGGAGACAGAGCCATACATATATAGAGGAGACAAAAACATAGATATATAGAGGAGACTGAGCCATACATATATAGAGGAGACTGAGCCATACATATATAGAGGAGACTGAGCCATACATATATAGAGGAGACTGAGCCATACATATATAGAGGAGACTGAGCCATACATATATAGAGGAGACTGAGCCATACATATATAGAGGAGACTGAGCCATACATATATAGAGGAGACTGAGCCAGACATATATAGAGGAGACAGATACATACATATATAGAGGAGACTGGGCCATATATATATAGAGGAGACTGAGCCATACATATATAGAGGAGACTGAGCCATACATACATAGAGGAGACTGAGCCAGACATATATAGAGGAGACTGAGCCATACATATATAGAGGAGACCGAGCCATACACATATAGAGGAGACAAATACATACATATAGAGAGGAGACTGAGCCATACATATATAGAGGAGACTGAGCCATACATACATAGAGGAGACTGAGCCATACATATATAGAGGAAACCGAGCCATACATACATAGAGGAGACTGAGCCATACATATATAGAGGAGACCGAGCCATACACATATAGAGGAGACAAATACATACATATAGAGAGGAGACCGAGCCATGCATATATAGAGGAGACCGAGCCATACATATATAGAGGAGACAGAGCCATACATATAGAGAAGACTGAGCCATGCATATATAGAGGAGACAGATACATACATATATAGAGGAGACCGAGCCAAACATTTATAGAGGAGACTGAGCCAGACATATATAGAGGAGATTGAGCCATACATACATAGAGGAGACTGAGCCATACATATATAGAGGAGACTGAGCCATACATATATAGAGGAGACGGAGCCATACACATATAGAGGAGACAAATACATACATATAGAGAGGAGACTGAGCCATACATATATAGAGGAGACTGAGCCATACATACATAGAGGAGACTGAGCCATACATATATAGAGGAAACCGAGCCATACATACATAGAGGAGACTGAGCCATACATACATAGAGGAGACTGAGCCATACATATATAGAGAAGACTGAGCCATACATATATAGAGGAGACCGAGCCATACACATATAGAGGAGACAAATACATACATATAGAGAGGAGACCGAGTCATGCATATATAGAGGAGACCGAGCCATACATATATAGAGGAGACAGAGCCATACATATAGAGAAGACTGAGCCATGCATATATAGAGGAGACAGATACATACATATATAGAGGAGACCGAGCCATATATATATATATAGAGGAGACATATACATACATATATAGAGGAGACCGAGCCATACATATATAGAGGAGACCGAGCTATACATATATAGAGGAGACCGAGCCATACATATAGAGGAGACTGAGCCATGCATATATAGAGGAGACTGAGCCATACATATATAGAGGAGACCGACCCATACATATATAGAGGAGACAGATACATACATATATAGAGGAGACTGAGCCATACATTTAGAGAGGAGACTGAGCCAGACATATATAGAGGAGACTGAGCCATACATTTATAGAGGAGACTGAGCCATACATATATAGAGGAGACCGACCCATACATATATAGAGGAGACAGATACATACATATATAGAGGAGACTGAGCCATACATTTATAGAGGAGACTGAGCCAGACATATATAGAGGAGACTGAGCCATACATTTATAGAGGAGACTGAGCCAGACATATATAGAGGAGATTGAGCCATACATACATAGAGGAGACTGAGCCATACATATATAGAGGAGACTGAGCCAGACATATATAGAGGAGACTGAGCCATACATTTATAGAGGAGACTGAGCCATACATATATAGAGAAGACTGAGCCATACATATATAGAGGAGACCGAGCCATACACATACAGAGGAGATAAATACATACATATATAGAGAGACCGAGCCATACATACATAGAGGAGACAAATACATACATATAGAGAGGAGACCGAGCCATGCATATATAGAGGAGACCGAGCCATACATATATAGAGGAGACAGCGCCATACATATATAGAGGAGACTGAGCCATACATATAGAGAAGACTGAGCCATGCATATATAGAGGAGACAGATACATACATATATAGAGGAGACCGAGCCATATATATATATAGAGGAGACATATACAGACATATATAGAGGAGACCGAGCCATACATATATAGAGGAGACCGAGCTATACATATATAGAGGAGACCGAGCCATACATATAGAGGAGACTGAGCCATACATATATAGAGGAGAATGAGCCATACATATATAGAGGAGACCGAGCCATACATATATAGATGAGACCGAGCCATACATATAGAGAAGACTGAGCCATGCATATATAGAGGAGACTGATCCATACACATATAGAGGAGATAAATACATACATATATAGAGAGACCGAGCCATACATACATAGAGGAGACAAATACATACATATAGAGAGGAGACCGAGCCATGCATATATAGAGGAGACCGAGCCATACATACATAGAGGAGACAAATACATACATATATAGAGAAGACTGAGCCATGCATATATAGAAGAGACAGATACATACATATATAGAGGATACCGAGCCATACATATATAGAGGAGACAGAGCCATACATATATAGAGGAGACCGAGCCATACATATAGAGGAGACTGAGCCATGCATATATAGAGGAGACTGAGCCATACATATATAGAGGAGACAGATACATACATATATAGAGGAGCCCGAGCCATACATATATAGAGGAGACAGATACATACAGATATAGAGGAGACCGAGCCATACATACAGAGAAGACTGAGCCATGCATATATAGAGGAGACCGAGCCATACATATATAGAGGAGACCGAGCCATACATATATAGAGGAGACAAATACATACATATATAGAGGAGACCGAGCCATACATATATAGAGGAGACAGATACATACATATATAGAGGAGACCGAGCCATACATACAGAGAAGACTGAGCCATGCATATATAGAGGAGACCGAGCCATACATATATAGAGGAGACTGAGCCATACATATATAGAGGAGACTGAGCCATACATATATAGAGGAGACTGAGCCATACATATATAGAGGAGACCGACCCATACATATATAGAGGAGACAGAGCCATACATATACAGAGGAGACCGAGCCATACATATATAGAGGAGACAGAGCCATACATATATAGAGGAGACCGAGCCATACATATATAGAGGAGACCGAGCCATACACATATATAGGAGATTGAGCCATACATACTTAGAGGAGACTGAGCCATACATATATAGCGGAGACTGAGCCATACATATATAGAGGAGACTGAGCCATACATATATAGAGGAGACCGAGCCATACCTATATAGAGGAGACTGAGCCAGACATACATAGAGGAGACTGAGCCATACATATATAGAGGAGACCGAGCCATACATATATCGAGGAGATTGAGCCATACCTACTTAGAGGAGACTGAGCCATACATATATAGAGGAGACTGAGCCATACATATATAGAGGAGACTGAGCCAGACACATATAGAGGAGATTGAGCCATGCATACATAGAGGAGACTGAGCCATACATATATAGAGAAGACTGAGCCATACATATATAGAGGAGACTGAGCCAGACATATATAGTGGAGATTGAGCCATACATATATAGAGGAGACTGAGCCATGCATATATAGAGGAGACAGATACATACATATATAGAGGAGACCGAGCCAAACATTTATAGAGGAGACTGAGCCAGACATATATAGAGGAGATTGAGCCATACATACATAGAGGAGACTGAGCCATACATATATAGAGGAGACTGAGCCATACATATATAGAGGAGACGGAGCCATACACATATAGAGGAGACAAATACATACATATAGAGAGGAGACTGAGCCATACATATATAGAGGAGACTGAGCCATACATACATAGAGGAGACTGAGCCATACATATATAGAGGAAACCGAGCCATACATACATAGAGGAGACTGAGCCATACATACATAGAGGAGACTGAGCCATACATATATAGAGAAGACTGAGCCATACATATATAGAGGAGACCGAGCCATACACATATAGAGGAGACAAATACATACATATAGAGAGGAGACCGAGTCATGCATATATAGAGGAGACCGAGCCATACATATATAGAGGAGACAGAGCCATACATATAGAGAAGACTGAGCCATGCATATATAGAGGAGACAGATACATACATATATAGAGGAGACCGAGCCATATATATATATATAGAGGAGACATATACATACATATATAGAGGAGACCGAGCCATACATATATAGAGGAGACCGAGCTATACATATATAGAGGAGACCGAGCCATACATATAGAGGAGACTGAGCCATGCATATATAGAGGAGACTGAGCCATACATATATAGAGGAGACCGACCCATACATATATAGAGGAGACAGATACATACATATATAGAGGAGACTGAGCCATACATTTAGAGAGGAGACTGAGCCAGACATATATAGAGGAGACTGAGCCATACATTTATAGAGGAGACTGAGCCATACATATATAGAGGAGACCGACCCATACATATATAGAGGAGACAGATACATACATATATAGAGGAGACTGAGCCATACATTTATAGAGGAGACTGAGCCAGACATATATAGAGGAGACTGAGCCATACATTTATAGAGGAGACTGAGCCAGACATATATAGAGGAGATTGAGCCATACATACATAGAGGAGACTGAGCCATACATATATAGAGGAGACTGAGCCAGACATATATAGAGGAGACTGAGCCATACATTTATAGAGGAGACTGAGCCATACATATATAGAGAAGACTGAGCCATACATATATAGAGGAGACCGAGCCATACACATACAGAGGAGATAAATACATACATATATAGAGAGACCGAGCCATACATACATAGAGGAGACAAATACATACATATAGAGAGGAGACCGAGCCATGCATATATAGAGGAGACCGAGCCATACATATATAGAGGAGACAGCGCCATACATATATAGAGGAGACTGAGCCATACATATAGAGAAGACTGAGCCATGCATATATAGAGGAGACAGATACATACATATATAGAGGAGACCGAGCCATATATATATATATAGGAGACATATACAGACATATATAGAGGAGACCGAGCCATACATATATAGAGGAGACCGAGCTATACATATATAGAGGAGACCGAGCCATACATATAGAGGAGACTGAGCCATACATATATAGAGGAGAATGAGCCATACATATATAGAGGAGACCGAGCCATACATATATAGATGAGACCGAGCCATACATATAGAGAAGACTGAGCCATGCATATATAGAGGAGACTGATCCATACACATATAGAGGAGATAAATACATACATATATAGAGAGACCGAGCCATACATACATAGAGGAGACAAATACATACATATAGAGAGGAGACCGAGCCATGCATATATAGAGGAGACCGAGCCATACATACATAGAGGAGACAAATACATACATATATAGAGAAGACTGAGCCATGCATATATAGAAGAGACAGATACATACATATATAGAGGATACCGAGCCATACATATATAGAGGAGACAGAGCCATACATATATAGAGGAGACCGAGCCATACATATAGAGGAGACTGAGCCATGCATATATAGAGGAGACTGAGCCATACATATATAGAGGAGACAGATACATACATATATAGAGGAGCCCGAGCCATACATATATAGAGGAGACAGATACATACAGATATAGAGGAGACCGAGCCATACATACAGAGAAGACTGAGCCATGCATATATAGAGGAGACCGAGCCATACATATATAGAGGAGACCGAGCCATACATATATAGAGGAGACAAATACATACATATATAGAGGAGACCGAGCCATACATATATAGAGGAGACAGATACATACATATATAGAGGAGACCGAGCCATACATACAGAGAAGACTGAGCCATGCATATATAGAGGAGACCGAGCCATACATATATAGAGGAGACTGAGCCATACATATATAGAGGAGACTGAGCCATACATATATAGAGGAGACTGAGCCATACATATATAGAGGAGACCGACCCATACATATATAGAGGAGACAGAGCCATACATATACAGAGGAGACCGAGCCATACATATATAGAGGAGACAGAGCCATACATATATAGAGGAGACCGAGCCATACATATATAGAGGAGACCGAGCCATACACATATATAGGAGATTGAGCCATACATACTTAGAGGAGACTGAGCCATACATATATAGCGGAGACTGAGCCATACATATATAGAGGAGACTGAGCCATACATATATAGAGGAGACCGAGCCATACCTATATAGAGGAGACTGAGCCAGACATACATAGAGGAGACTGAGCCATACATATATAGAGGAGACCGAGCCATACATATATCGAGGAGATTGAGCCATACCTACTTAGAGGAGACTGAGCCATACATATATAGAGGAGACTGAGCCATACATATATAGAGGAGACTGAGCCAGACACATATAGAGGAGATTGAGCCATGCATACATAGAGGAGACTGAGCCATACATATATAGAGAAGACTGAGCCATACATATATAGAGGAGACTGAGCCAGACATATATAGTGGAGATTGAGCCATACATATATAGAGGAGACTGAGCCATACATATATAGAGGAGACTGAGCCATACATGTATATAGGAGACTGAGCCAGACATATATAGAGGAGACAGAGCCATACATATATAGAGGAGACAAATACATACATATATAGAGGAGACAGAGCCATACATATATAGAGGAGACAGAGCCATACATATATAGAGGAGACAGAGCCATACATATATAGAGGAGACAAATACATACATATATAGAGGAGACCGAGCCATACATATATAGAGGAGACAGAGCCATACATATATAGAGGAGACCGAGCCATACATATAGAGGAGACTGAGCCAAGCATATATAGAGGAGACTGAGCCTTACATATATAGAGGAGACTGAGCCATACATATATAGAGGAGATAAATACATCCATATATAGAGAGAGCGAGCCATACATATATAGAGAAGACTGAGCCATACATATATAGAGGAGACTGAGCCATACATATATAGAGAAGACTGAGCCTTACATATATAGAGGAGACTGAGCCATACATATATAGAGGAGATAAATACATACATATATAGAGAGAGCGAGCCATACATATATAGAGAAGACTGAGCCATACATATATAGAGGAGACTGAGCCAGACATATATAGAGGAGATTGAGCCATACATACATATAGGAGACTGAGCCATACATATATAGAGGAGACTGAACCATACATATATAGAGGAGACAGAGCCATACATACATACATAGAGGAGACTTAGCCATACATATATAGAGGAGACTGAGCCATACATATATAGAGGAGATAAATACATACATATATAGAGAGACCGAGCCATACATATATAGAGGAGACAAATATATACATATATAGAGGAGACCGAGCCATGCATATATAGAGGAGACCGAGCCATACATATATGGAGGAGACAGATACATACATATATAGAGGAGACCGAGCCATACATATAGAGAAGACTGAGCCATGCATATATAGAGGAGACAGAGCCATACATATATAGAGGAGACAAATACATACATATATAGAGGAGACCGAGCCATACATATATAGAGGAGACAGAGCCATACATATATAGAGGAGACAGAGCCATACATATATAGAGGAGACAAATACATACATATATAGAGGAGACCGAGCCATACATATATAGAGGAGACTGAGCCATACATATATAGAGGAGACCGACCCATACATATATAGAGGAGACAGAGCCATACATATACAGAGGAGACCGAGCCATACATATATAGAGGAGACAGAGCCATACATATATAGAGGAGACCGAGCCATACATATATAGAGGAGACCGAGCCATACACATATATAGGAGATTGAGCCATACATACTTAGAGGAGACTGAGCCATACATATATAGAGGAGACTGAGCCATACATATATAGAGGAGACTGAGCCATACATATATAGAGGAGACCGAGCCATACCTATATAGAGGAGACTGAGCCAGACATACATAGAGGAGACTGAGCCATACATATATAGAGGAGACCGAGCCATACATATATCGAGGAGATTGAGCCATACATACTTAGAGGAGACTGAGCCATACATATATAGAGGAGACTGAGCCATACATATATAGAGGAGACTGAGCCAGACACATATTGAGGAGATTGAGCCATGCATACATAGAGGAGACTGAGCCATACATATATAGAGAAGACTGAGCCATACATATATAGAGGAGACTGAGCCAGACATATATAGTGGAGATTGAGCCATACATATATAGAGGAGACTGAGCCATACATATATAGAGGAGACTGAGCCATACATATATAGAGGAGACTGAGCCATACATGTATATAGGAGACTGAGCCAGACATATATAGAGGAGACAGAGCCATACATATATAGAGAAGACAAATACATACATATATAGAGGAGACAGAGCCATACATATATAGAGGAGACAGAGCCATACATATATAGAGGAGACAGAGCCATACATATATAGAGGAGACAAATACATACATATATAGAGGAGACTGAGCCATACATATATAGAGGAGACAGAGCCATACATATATAGAGGAGACCGAGCCATACATATAGAGGAGACTGAGCCATGCATATATAGAGGAGACTGAGCCATACATATATAGAGGAGACCGAGCCATACATATATAGAGGAGACAAATACATACATATATAGAGGAGACCGAGCCATACATATATAGAGGAGACTGAGCCATACATATATAGAGGAGACCGAGCCATACCTATGTAGAGGAGACTGAGCCAGACATACATAGAGGAGACTGAGCCATACATATATAGAGGAGACCGAGCCATACATATATAGAGGAGATTGAGCCATACATACTTAGAGGAGACTGAGCCATACATATATAGAGGAGACTGAGCCATACATATATAGAGGAGACTGAGCCATACATATATAGAGGAGACCGAGCCATACATATACAGAGGAGATTGAGCCATACATACTTAGAGGAGACTGAGCCATACATATATAGAGGAGACTGAGCCATACATATATAGAGGAGACTGAGCCAGACATATATAGAGGAGATTGAGCCATGCATACATAGAGGAGACTGAGCCATACATATATAGAGAAGACTGAGCCATACATATATAGAGGAGACTGAGCCAGACATATATAGAGGAGATTGAGCCTTACATACATAGAGGAGACTGAGCCATACATATATAGAGGAGACTGAGCCATACATATATAGAGGAGACAGAGCCATACATACATACATAGAGGAGACTGAGCCATACATATATAGAGGAGACTGAGCCATACATATATAGAGGAGATAAATACATACATATATAGAGAGACCGAGCCATACATATATAGAGGAGACAAATATATACATATATAGAGGAGACCGAGCCATGCATATATAGAGGAGACCGAGCCATACATATATGGAGGAGACAGATACATACATATATAGAGGAGACAGATACATACATATATAGAGGAGACCGAGCCATACATATAGAGAAGACTGAGCCATGCATATATAGAGGAGACAGAGCCATACATATATAGAAGAGACAGAGCCATACATATATAGAGGAGACAGAGCCATGCATATATAGAGGAGACAGAGCCATACATATATAGAGGAGACAGAGCCATAAATATATAGAGGAGACAGAGCCATACATATATAGAGGAGACAGAGCCATACATATATCGAGGAGACAGAGCCATACATATATAGAGGAGACAAATACATACATATATAGAGGGGATTGAGCCATGCATACATAGAGGAGACTGAGCCATACATATATAGAGAAGACTGAGCCATACATATATAGAGGAGACCGACCCATACATATATAGAGGAGACAGAGCAATACATATATAGAGTAGACCGATCCATACACATATAGAGGAGATTGAGCCATGCATACATAGAGGAGACTGAGCCATACATATATAGAGGAGACTGAGCCAGACATATATAGAGGAGATTGAGCCATACATATATAGAGGAGACAGAGCCATACATATATAGAGGAGACAAATACATAGATATATAGAGGAGACTGAGCCATACATATATAGAGGGGACAGAGCCATACATATATAGAGGAGACAGAGCCATACATATATAGAGGAGACAGAGCCATACATATATAGAGGAGACAGAGCCATACATATATAGAGGAGACAGAGCCATACATATATAGAGGAGACAGAGCCATACATATATAGAGGAGACAGAGCCATACATATATAGAGGAGACAAATACATGCATATATAGAGGAGATTGAGCCATACATATATAGAGGAGACAGAGCCATACATATATAGAGGAGACGGAGACATACATATATAGAGGAGACCGAGCCATACATATATAGAGGAGACTGAGCCATACATATATAGAGGAGATTGAGCCATACATATAAAGAGGAGACAGAGCCATACATATAGAGAGGAGACTGAGCCTTACATATATAGAGGAGATTGAGCCATACATATATAGAGGAGACAGAGCCATACATATATAGAGGAGTCAAATACATACATATATAGAGGAGACCGAGCCATACATATATAGAGGAGACCGAGCCATACATATATAGAGGATACTGAGCCATACATATATAGAGGAGACCGAGCCATACATATATAGAGGAGATTGAGCCATACATATATAGAGGAGACAGAGCCATACATATATACAGGAGACAAATACATACATATATAGAGGAGACCGAGCCATACATATAGAGGAGACTGAGCCATGCATATATAGAGGAGACTGAGCCATACATACATAGAGGAGACCGAGCCATACATATATAGAGGAGACAAATACATACATATATAGAGGAGACCGAGCCATACATATATAGAGGAGACAGATACATACATATATAGAGGAGACCGAGCCATACATACAGAGAAGACTGAGCCATGCATATATAGAGGAGACCGAGCCATACATATATAGAGGAGACTGAGCCATACATATATAGAGGAGACTGAGCCATACATATATAGAGGAGACCGAGCCATACCTATGTAGAGGAGACTGAGCCAGACATACATAGAGGAGACTGAGTCATACATATATAGAGGAGACCGAGCCATACATATATAGAGGAGATTGAGCCATACATACTTAGAGGAGACTGAGCCATACATATATAGAGGAGACTGAGCCATACATATATAGAGGAGACTGAGCCATACATATATAGAGGAGACCGAGCCATACATATACAGAGGAGATTGAGCCATACATACTTAGAGGAGACTGAGCCATACATATATAGAGGAGACTGAGCCAGACATATATAGAGGAGATTGAGCCATGCATACATAGAGGAGACTGAGCCATACATATATAGAGAAGACTGAGCCATACATATATAGAGGAGACTGACCCATACATATATAGAGGAGACAGAGCCATACATATATAGAGGAGACCGATCCATACACATATAGAGGAGATTGAGCCATGCATACATAGAGGAGACTGAGCCATACATATATAGAGGAGACTGAGCCAGACATATATAGAGGAGATTGAGCCATACATATATAGAGGAGACAGAGCCATACATATATAGAGGAGACAAATACATAGATATATAGAGGAGACTGAGCCATACATATATAGAGGAGACAGAGCCATACATATATAGAGGAGACAGAGCCATACATATATAGAGGAGACAGAGCCATACATATATAGAGGAGACAGAGCCATACATATATAGAGGAGACAGAGCCATACATATATAGAGGAGACAGAGCCATACATATATAGAGGAGACAGAGCCATACATATATAGAGGAGACAAATACATGCATATATAGAGGAGATTGAGCCATACATATATAGAGGAGACAGAGCCATACATATATAGAGGAGACGGAGACATACATATATAGAGGAGACCGAGCCATACATATATAGAGGAGACTGAGCCATACATATATAGAGGAGATTGAGCCATACATATAAAGAGGAGACAGAGCCATACATATAGAGAGGAGACTGAGCCTTACATATATAGAGGAGATTGAGCCATACATATATAGAGGAGACAGAGCCATACATATATAGAGGAGACAAATACATACATATATAGAGGAGACCGAGCCATACATATATAGAGGAGACAGAGCCATACATATATAGAGGAGACTGAGCCATACATATATAGAGGAGACCGAGCCATACATATATAGAGGAGATTGAGCCATACATATATAGAGGAGACAGAGCCATACATATATAGAGGAGACAAATACATAGATATATAGAGGAGACTGAGCCATACATATATAGAGGAGACTGAGCCATACATATATAGAGGAGACAGAGCCATACATATATAGAGGAGACAGAGCCATACATATATAGAGGAGACAAATACATGCATATATAAAGGAGACCGAGCCATACATATATAGAGGAGACGGAGACATACATATATAGAGGAGACCGAGCCATACATATATAGAGGAGACTGAGCCATACATATATAGAGGAGACAGATGCATACATATATAGAGGAGACCGAGCCATACATATATAGAGGAGGCCGAGCCATACATATATAGAGGAGACTGAGCCATACATATATAGAGGAGACAGATACATACATATATAGAGGAGACAGATACATACATATATAGAGGAGACAGATACATACATATATAGAGGAGACTGAGCCATACATATATAGAGGAGACAGATACATACATATATAGAGGAGACAGATACATACATATATAGAGGAGACTGAGCCATACATATATAGAGGAGACAGATACATACATATATAGAGGAGACAGATACATACATATATAGAGGAGACAGATACATACATATATAGAGGAGACTGAGCCATACATATATAGAGGAGACAGATACATACATATATAGAGGAGACAGATACATACATATATAGAGGAGACTGAGCCATACATATATAGAGGAGACAGATACATACATATATAGAGGAGACAGATACATACATATATAGAGGAGACAGATACATACATATATAGAGGAGACAGATACATACATATATAGAGGAGACAGATACATACATATATAGAGGAGACTGAGCCATACATATATAGAGGAGACTGAGCCATACATATATAGAGGAGACTGAGCCATACATATATAGAGGAGACTGAGCCATACATATATAGAGGAGACTGAGCCATACATATATAGAGGAGACGGAGACATACATATATAGAGGAGACAGAGCCATACATATATAGAGGAGACAGAGCCATACATATATAGAGGAGACAGAGCCATACATATATAGAGGAGACAGAGCCATACATATATAGAGGAGACAAATACATGCATATATAGAGGAGATTGAGCCATACATATATAGAGGAGACAGAGCCATACATATATAGAGGAGACGGAGACATACATATATAGAGGAGACCGAGCCATACATATATAGAGGAGACTAAGCCATACATATATAGAGGAGATTGAGCCATACATATAAAGAGGAGACAGAGCCATACATATATAGAGGAGACTGAGCCATACATATATAGAGGAGATTGAGCCATACATATATAGAGGAGACAGAGCCATACATATATAGAGGAGACAAATACATACATATATAGAGGAGACCGAGCCATACATATATAGAGGAGACAGAGCCATACATATATAGAGGAGACTGAGCCATACATATATAGAGGAGACCGAGCCATACATATATAGAGGAGATTGAGCCATACATATATAGAGGAGACAGAGCCATACATATATAGAGGAGACAAATACATAGATATATAGAGGAGACTGAGCCATACATATATAGAGGAGACTGAGCCATACATATATAGAGGAGACAGAGTCATACATATATAGAGGAGACAGAGCCATACATATATAGAGGAGACAAATACATGCATATATAGAGGAGACCGAGCCATACATATATAGAGGAGACGGAGACATACATATATAGAGGAGACCGAGCCATACATATATAGAGGAGACAAATACATGCATATATAGAGGAGACAGAGCCATACATATATAGAGGAGACAGAGCCATGCATATATAGAGGAGACAGAGCCATACATATATAGAGGAGACAGAGCCATAAATATATAGAGGAGACAGAGCCATACATATATAGAGGAGACAGAGCCATACATATATAGAGGAGACCGAGCCATACATATATAGAGGAGACAAATACATACATATATAGAGGGGATTGAGCCATGCATACATAGAGGAGACTGAGCCATACATATATAGAGAAGACTGAGCCATACATATATAGAGGAGACCGACCCATACATATATAGAGGAGACAGAGCCATACATATATAGAGGAGACCGATCCATACACATATAGAGGAGATTGAGCCATGCATACATAGAGGAGACTGAGCCATACATATATAGAGAAGACTGAGCCATACATATATAGAGGAGACTGAGCCAGACATATATAGAGGAGATTGAGCCATACATATATAGAGGAGACAAATACATAGATATATAGAGGAGACTGAGCCATACATATATAGAGGAGACAGAGCCATACATATATAGAGGAGACAGAGCCATACATATATAGAGGAGACAGAGCCATACATATATAGAGGAGACAGAGCCATACATATATAGAGGAGACAGAGCCATACATATATAGAGGAGACAGAGCCATACATATATAGTGGAGACAGAGCCATACATATATAGAGGAGACAAATACATGCATATATAGAGGAGATTGAGCCATACATATATAGAGGAGACAGAGCCATACATATATAGAGGAGACGGAGACATACATATATAGAGGAGACCGAGCCATACATATATAGAGGAGACGGAGACATACATATATAGAGGAGATTGAGCCATACATATAAAGAGGAGACAGAGCCATACATATATAGAGGAGACTGAGCCATACATATATAGAGGAGATTGAGCCATACATATATAGAGGAGACAGAGCCATACATATATAGAGGAGACAAATACATACATATATAGAGGAGACCGAGCCATACATATATAGAGGAGACCGAGCCATACATATATAGAGGAGACTGAGCCATACATATATAGAGGAGACCGAGCCATACATATATAGAGGAGATTGAGCCATACATATATAGAGGAGACAGAGCCATACATATATAGAGGAGACAAATACATAGATATATAGAGGAGACTGAGCCATACATATATAGAGGAGACTGAGCCATACATATATAGAGGAGACAGAGCCATACATATATAGAGGAGACAGAGCCATACATATATAGAGGAGACAAATACATGCATATATAGAGGAGACCGAGCCATACATATATAGAGGAGACGGAGACATACATATATAGAGGAGACCGAGCCATACATATATAGAGGAGACTGAGCCATACATATATAGAGGAGACAGATGCATACATATATAGAGGAGACCGAGCCATACATATATAGAGGAGGCCGAGCCATACATATATAGAGGAGACTGAGCCATACATATATAGAGGAGACAGATACATACATATATAGAGGAGACAGATACATACATATATAGAGGAGACAGATACATACATATATAGAGGAGACTGAGCCATACATATATAGAGGAGACAGATACATACATATATAGAGGAGACAGATACATACATATATAGAGGAGACTGAGCCATACATATATAGAGGAGACAGATACATACATATATAGAGGAGACAGATACATACATATATAGAGGAGACAGATACATACATATATAGAGGAGACTGAGCCATACATATATAGAGGAGACAGATACATACATATATAGAGGAGACAGATACATACATATACAGAGGAGACTGAGCCATACATATATAGAGGAGACAGATACATACATATATAGAGGAGACAGATACATACATATATAGAGGAGACAGATACATACATATATAGAGGAGACAGATACATACATATATAGAGGAGACAGATACATACATATATAGAGGAGACTGAGCCATACATATATAGAGGAGACTGAGCCATACATATATAGAGGAGACTGAGCCATACATATATAGAGGAGACTGAGCCATACATATATAGAGGAGACTGAGCCATACATATATAGAGGAGACGGAGACATACATATATAGAGGAGACAGAGCCATACATATATAGAGGAGACAGAGCCATACATATATAGAGGAGACAGAGCCATACATATATAGAGGAGACAAATACATGCATATATAGAGGAGATTGAGCCATACATATATTGAGGAGACAGAGCCATACATATATAGAGGAGACGGAGACATACACATATAGAGGAGACCGAGCCATACATATATAGAGGAGACTGAGCCATACATATATAGAGGAGATTGAGCCATACATATAAAGAGGAGACAGAGCCATACATATATAGAGGAGACTGAGCCATACATATATAGAGGAGATTGAGCCATACATATATAGAGGAGACAAATACATACATATATAGAGGAGACCGAGCCATACATATTTAGAGGAGACCGAGCCATACATATATAGAGGAGACTGAGCCATACATATATAGAGGAGACCGAGCCATACATATATAGAGGAGATTGAGCCATACATATATAGAGGAGACAGAGCCATACATATATAGAGGAGACAAATACATAGATATATAGAGGAGACTGAGCCATACATATATAGAGGAGACTGAGCCATACATATATAGAGGAGACAGAGCCATACATATATAGAGGAGACAGAGCCATACATATATAGAGGAGACAAATACATGCATATATAGAGGAGACCGAGCCATACATATATAGAGGAGACGGAGACATACATATATAGAGGAGACTGAGCCATACATATATAGAGGAGACAGATGCATACATATATAGAGGAGACCGAGCCATACATATATAGAGGAGGCCGAGCCATACATATATAGAGGAGACTGAGCCATACATATATAGAGGAGACAGATACATACATATATAGAGGAGACAGATACATACATATATAGAGGAGACAGATACATACATATATAGAGGAGACTGAGCCATACATATATAGAGGAGACAGATACATACATATATAGAGGAGACAGATACATACATATATAGAGGAGACTGAGCCATACATATATAGAGGAGACAGATACATACATATATAGAGGAGACAGATACATACATATATAGAGGAGACAGATACATACATATATAGAGGAGACTGAGCCATACATATATAGAGGAGACAGATACATACATATATAGAGGAGACAGATACATACATATATAGAGGAGACAGATACATACATATATAGAGGAGACAGATACATACATATATAGAGGAGACAGATACATACATATATAGAGGAGACAGATACATACATATATAGAGGAGACAGATACATACATATATAGAGGAGACAGATACATACATATATAGAGGAGACAGATACATACATATATAGAGGAGACAGATACATACATATATAGAGGAGACAGATACATACATATATAGAGGAGACTGAGCCATACATATATAGAGGAGACTGAGCCATACATATATAGAGGAGACTGAGCCATACATATATAGAGGAGACTGAGCCATACATATATAGAGGAGACTGAGCCATACATATATAGAGGAGACTGAGCCTTACATATATAGAGGAGATTGAGCCATACATATATAGAGGAGACTGAGCCTTACATATATAGAGGAGATTGAGCCATACATATATAGAGGAGACTGAGCCTTACATATATAGAGGAGATTGAGCCATACATATATAGAGGAGACTGAGCCATACATATATAGAGGAGACTGAGCCTTACATATATAGAGGAGATTGAGCCATACATATATAGAGGAGACTGAGCCATACATATATAGATGAGATTGAGCCATACATATATAGAGGAGACTGAGCCATACATATATAGATGAGACTGAGCCATACATATATAGAGGAGACTGAGCCATACATATATAGAGGAGACTGAGCCATACATATATAGAGGAGACTGAGCCTTACATATATAGAGGAGATTGAGCCATACATATATAGAGGAGACTGAGCCTTACATATATAGAGGAGATTGAGCCATACATATATAGAGGAGACTGAGCCTTACATATATAGAGGAGATTGAGCCATACATATATAGAGGAGACTGAGCCATACATATATAGAGGAGACTGAGCCTTACATATATAGAGGAGATTGAGCCATACATATATAGAGGAGACTGAGCCTTACATATATAGAGGAGATTGAGCCATACATATATAGAGGAGACTGAGCCATACATATATAGAGGAGACTGAGCCTTACATATATAGAGGAGATTGAGCCATACATATATAGAGGAGATTGAGCCATACATATATAGAGGAGACTGAGCCTTACATATATAGAGGAGATTGAGCCATACATATATAGAGGAGACTGAGCCTTACATATATAGAGGAGATTGAGCCATACATATATAGAGGAGACTGAGCCATACATATATAGAGGAGACAGAGCCATACATATATAGAGGAGACTGAGCCATACATATATAGAGGAGATTGAGCCATACATATATAGAGGAGACAGAGCCATACATATATAGAGGAGACAAATACATAGATATATAGAGGAGACTGAGCCATACATATATAGAGGAGACTGAGCCATACATATATAGAGGAGACAGAGTCATACATATATAGAGGAGACAGAGCCATACATATATAGAGGAGACAAATACATGCATATATAGAGGAGACCGAGCCATACATATATAGAGGAGACGGAGACATACATATATAGAGGAGACCGAGCCATACATATATAGAGGAGACAAATACATGCATATATAGAGGAGACAGAGCCATACATATATAGAGGAGACAGAGCCATGCATATATAGAGGAGACAGAGCCATACATATATAGAGGAGACAGAGCCATAAATATATAGAGGAGACAGAGCCATACATATATAGAGGAGACAGAGCCATACATATATAGAGGAGACCGAGCCATACATATATAGAGGAGACAAATACATACATATATAGAGGGGATTGAGCCATGCATACATAGAGGAGACTGAGCCATACATATATAGAGAAGACTGAGCCATACATATATAGAGGAGACCGACCCATACATATATAGAGGAGACAGAGCCATACATATATAGAGGAGACCGATCCATACACATATAGAGGAGATTGAGCCATGCATACATAGAGGAGACTGAGCCATACATATATAGAGAAGACTGAGCCATACATATATAGAGGAGACTGAGCCAGACATATATAGAGGAGATTGAGCCATACATATATAGAGGAGACAAATACATAGATATATAGAGGAGACTGAGCCATACATATATAGAGGAGACAGAGCCATACATATATAGAGGAGACAGAGCCATACATATATAGAGGAGACAGAGCCATACATATATAGAGGAGACAGAGCCATACATATATAGAGGAGACAGAGCCATACATATATAGAGGAGACAGAGCCATACATATATAGTGGAGACAGAGCCATACATATATAGAGGAGACAAATACATGCATATATAGAGGAGATTGAGCCATACATATATAGAGGAGACAGAGCCATACATATATAGAGGAGACGGAGACATACATATATAGAGGAGACCGAGCCATACATATATAGAGGAGACGGAGACATACATATATAGAGGAGATTGAGCCATACATATAAAGAGGAGACAGAGCCATACATATATAGAGGAGACTGAGCCATACATATATAGAGGAGATTGAGCCATACATATATAGAGGAGACAGAGCCATACATATATAGAGGAGACAAATACATACATATATAGAGGAGACCGAGCCATACATATATAGAGGAGACCGAGCCATACATATATAGAGGAGACTGAGCCATACATATATAGAGGAGACCGAGCCATACATATATAGAGGAGATTGAGCCATACATATATAGAGGAGACAGAGCCATACATATATAGAGGAGACAAATACATAGATATATAGAGGAGACCGAGCCATACATATATAGAGGAGACTGAGCCATACATATATAGAGGAGACCGAGCCATACATATATAGAGGAGATTGAGCCATACATATATAGAGGAGACAGAGCCATACATATATAGAGGAGACAAATACATACATATATAGAGGAGACCGAGCCATACATATATAGAGGAGACCGAGCCATACATATATAGAGGAGACTGAGCCATACATATATAGAGGAGACCGAGCCATACATATATAGAGGAGATTGAGCCATACATATATAGAGGAGACAGAGCCATACATATATAGAGGAGACAAATACATAGATATATAGAGGAGACAGATACATACATATATAGAGGAGACAGATACATACATATATAGAGGAGACTGAGCCATACATATATAGAGGAGACAGATACATACATATATAGAGGAGACAGATACATACATATATAGAGGAGACTGAGCCATACATATATAGAGGAGACAGATACATACATATATAGAGGAGACAGATACATACATATATAGAGGAGACAGATACATACATATATAGAGGAGACTGAGCCATACATATATAGAGGAGACAGATACATACATATATAGAGGAGACAGATACATACATATATAG
This sequence comes from Chaetoderma sp. LZ-2023a, assembly GCA_034401795.1. Classification (NCBI taxonomy): domain Eukaryota; kingdom Metazoa; phylum Mollusca; class Caudofoveata; order Chaetodermatida; family Chaetodermatidae; genus Chaetoderma; species Chaetoderma sp. LZ-2023a. The sequence goes on from CM067368.1 coordinate 57,486,471, forward strand.
AGGAGACAGATACATACATATATAGAGGAGACAGATACATACATATATAGAGGAGACAGATACATACATATATAGAGGAGACAGATACATACATATATAGAGGAGACAGATACATACATATATAGAGGAGACAGATACATACATATATAGAGGAGACAGATACATACATATATAGAGGAGACAGATACATACATATATAGAGGAGACAGATACATACATATATAGAGGAGACTGAGCCATACATATATAGAGGAGACTGAGCCATACATATATAGAGGAGACTGAGCCATACATATATAGAGGAGACTGAGCCATACATATATAGAGGAGACTGAGCCATACATATATAGAGGAGACTGAGCCTTACATATATAGAGGAGATTGAGCCATACATATATAGAGGAGACTGAGCCTTACATATATAGAGGAGATTGAGCCATACATATATAGAGGAGACTGAGCCTTACATATATAGAGGAGATTGAGCCATACATATATAGAGGAGACTGAGCCATACATATATAGAGGAGACTGAGCCTTACATATATAGAGGAGATTGAGCCATACATATATAGAGGAGACTGAGCCATACATATATAGATGAGATTGAGCCATACATATATAGAGGAGACTGAGCCATACATATATAGATGAGACTGAGCCATACATATATAGAGGAGACTGAGCCATACATATATAGAGGAGACTGAGCCATACATATATAGAGGAGACTGAGCCTTACATATATAGAGGAGATTGAGCCATACATATATAGAGGAGACTGAGCCTTACATATATAGAGGAGATTGAGCCATACATATATAGAGGAGACTGAGCCTTACATATATAGAGGAGATTGAGCCATACATATATAGAGGAGACTGAGCCATACATATATAGAGGAGACTGAGCCTTACATATATAGAGGAGATTGAGCCATACATATATAGAGGAGACTGAGCCTTACATATATAGAGGAGATTGAGCCATACATATATAGAGGAGACTGAGCCATACATATATAGAGGAGACTGAGCCTTACATATATAGAGGAGATTGAGCCATACATATATAGAGGAGATTGAGCCATACATATATAGAGGAGACTGAGCCTTACATATATAGAGGAGATTGAGCCATACATATATAGAGGAGACTGAGCCTTACATATATAGAGGAGATTGAGCCATACATATATAGAGGAGACTGAGCCATACATATATAGAGGAGACAGAGCCATACATATATAGAGGAGACTGAGCCATACATATATAGAGGAGATTGAGCCATACATATATAGAGGAGACAGAGCCATACATATATAGAGGAGACAAATACATAGATATATAGAGGAGACTGAGCCATACATATATAGAGGAGACTGAGCCATACATATATAGAGGAGACAGAGTCATACATATATAGAGGAGACAGAGCCATACATATATAGAGGAGACAAATACATGCATATATAGAGGAGACCGAGCCATACATATATAGAGGAGACGGAGACATACATATATAGAGGAGACCGAGCCATACATATATAGAGGAGACAAATACATGCATATATAGAGGAGACAGAGCCATACATATATAGAGGAGACAGAGCCATGCATATATAGAGGAGACAGAGCCATACATATATAGAGGAGACAGAGCCATAAATATATAGAGGAGACAGAGCCATACATATATAGAGGAGACAGAGCCATACATATATAGAGGAGACCGAGCCATACATATATAGAGGAGACAAATACATACATATATAGAGGGGATTGAGCCATGCATACATAGAGGAGACTGAGCCATACATATATAGAGAAGACTGAGCCATACATATATAGAGGAGACCGACCCATACATATATAGAGGAGACAGAGCCATACATATATAGAGGAGACCGATCCATACACATATAGAGGAGATTGAGCCATGCATACATAGAGGAGACTGAGCCATACATATATAGAGAAGACTGAGCCATACATATATAGAGGAGACTGAGCCAGACATATATAGAGGAGATTGAGCCATACATATATAGAGGAGACAAATACATAGATATATAGAGGAGACTGAGCCATACATATATAGAGGAGACAGAGCCATACATATATAGAGGAGACAGAGCCATACATATATAGAGGAGACAGAGCCATACATATATAGAGGAGACAGAGCCATACATATATAGAGGAGACAGAGCCATACATATATAGAGGAGACAGAGCCATACATATATAGTGGAGACAGAGCCATACATATATAGAGGAGACAAATACATGCATATATAGAGGAGATTGAGCCATACATATATAGAGGAGACAGAGCCATACATATATAGAGGAGACGGAGACATACATATATAGAGGAGACCGAGCCATACATATATAGAGGAGACGGAGACATACATATATAGAGGAGATTGAGCCATACATATAAAGAGGAGACAGAGCCATACATATATAGAGGAGACTGAGCCATACATATATAGAGGAGATTGAGCCATACATATATAGAGGAGACAGAGCCATACATATATAGAGGAGACAAATACATACATATATAGAGGAGACCGAGCCATACATATATAGAGGAGACCGAGCCATACATATATAGAGGAGACTGAGCCATACATATATAGAGGAGACCGAGCCATACATATATAGAGGAGATTGAGCCATACATATATAGAGGAGACAGAGCCATACATATATAGAGGAGACAAATACATAGATATATAGAGGAGACTGAGCCATACATATATAGAGGAGACTGAGCCATACATATATAGAGGAGACAGAGCCATACATATATAGAGGAGACAGAGCCATACATATATAGAGGAGACAAATACATGCATATATAGAGGAGACCGAGCCATACATATATAGAGGAGACGGAGACATACATATATAGAGGAGACCGAGCCATACATATATAGAGGAGACTGAGCCATACATATATAGAGGAGACAGATGCATACATATATAGAGGAGACCGAGCCATACATATATAGAGGAGGCCGAGCCATACATATATAGAGGAGACTGAGCCATACATATATAGAGGAGACAGATACATAGATATATAGAGGAGACAGATACATACATATATAGAGGAGACAGATACATACATATATAGAGGAGACTGAGCCATACATATATAGAGGAGACAGATACATACATATATAGAGGAGACAGATACATACATATATAGAGGAGACTGAGCCATACATATATAGAGGAGACAGATACATACATATATAGAGGAGACAGATACATACATATATAGAGGAGACAGATACATACATATATAGAGGAGACTGAGCCATACATATATAGAGGAGACAGATACATACATATATAGAGGAGACAGATACATACATATACAGAGGAGACTGAGCCATACATATATAGAGGAGACAGATACATACATATATAGAGGAGACAGATACATACATATATAGAGGAGACAGATACATACATATATAGAGGAGACAGATACATACATATATAGAGGAGACAGATACATACATATATAGAGGAGACTGAGCCATACATATATAGAGGAGACTGAGCCATACATATATAGAGGAGACTGAGCCATACATATATAGAGGAGACTGAGCCATACATATATAGAGGAGACTGAGCCATACATATATAGAGGAGACGGAGACATACATATATAGAGGAGACAGAGCCATACATATATAGAGGAGACAGAGCCATACATATATAGAGGAGACAGAGCCATACATATATAGAGGAGACAAATACATGCATATATAGAGGAGATTGAGCCATACATATATTGAGGAGACAGAGCCATACATATATAGAGGAGACGGAGACATACACATATAGAGGAGACCGAGCCATACATATATAGAGGAGACTGAGCCATACATATATATAGGAGATTGAGCCATACATATAAAGAGGAGACAGAGCCATACATATATAGAGGAGACTGAGCCATACATATATAGAGGAGATTGAGCCATACATATATAGAGGAGACAAATACATACATATATAGAGGAGACCGAGCCATACATATTTAGAGGAGACCGAGCCATACATATATAGAGGAGACTGAGCCATACATATATAGAGGAGACCGAGCCATACATATATAGAGGAGATTGAGCCATACATATATAGAGGAGACAGAGCCATACATATATAGAGGAGACAAATACATAGATATATAGAGGAGACTGAGCCATACATATATAGAGGATACTGAGCCATACATATATAGAGGAGACAGAGCCATACATATATAGAGGAGACAGAGCCATACATATATAGAGGAGACAAATACATGCATATATAGAGGAGACCGAGCCATACATATATAGAGGAGACGGAGACATACATATATAGAGGAGACTGAGCCATACATATATAGAGGAGACAGATGCATACATATATAGAGGAGACCGAGCCATACATATATAGAGGAGGCCGAGCCATACATATATAGAGGAGACTGAGCCATACATATATAGAGGAGACAGATACATACATATATAGAGGAGACAGATAC